>ML306069.1:424-46786 GCA_005239505.1 Nicotiana paniculata
GTGATAAGGAAAGAATTAGTACTTTAATTAGAATGTGTAATATTTTCCTTATTACCTTGTATATTTATTTTCCTTGTTTAGGTCTTGGTCTCCTATTAGGTTTAGGTTTTCTTCTCCTATTAGGTTTAGGTTGAATAGTTTAAGTGCTTTTTCTTTGTCTATAAATACTTGTGGAATTAATGGGAAGAGCAAGAGTTTTTCCTCCAATATTTTTCTTTGTCTTCCGCATCAAATCTTTCAAAAATTAAATCCATTTATAATATGAATATTCGTTTGGTTGTCGATATGACATTCCTATATACGTCGTATCAAATATTTCGGTCATATTTTCACTATTAAAAAATAGAAAATTTGCGATTAGATAATTCCGTCCTCAATCGCTTCGACTGATTCGGCATGAAATTTTATTAAAAATACATGTTAATTTTTTTTTTAATTTTTGACTCAAAATTGCGATTGATTCAGTCGCTCAATTATGCGAAAAATACCGTGAAAATGTTTTTTATGGTTTGCGACAGAATCAATCGCAAAAATTAAAATTTCAAAAAATTAAATTAAATATTTCGACCGATTTGGTCGGAATCTGCAATAAAAACGAGGTCTGACTTGTCAATGAGATTTGCCATCGAATCAATCGCAATTTGAAAATTCAAATTTCAAATTTGAATCAGTTGCAAATATTTTTTTGTAAGATAGCCCGAACTGTTTTTTCTTTTTTTCTTCTTTCTTATTTCTCCTCTAGCTTTTTTCTCTCTCCTCTTCTCCCTCCACTCGCTCCATTTTTTTATTTTCTCCTCTAATCTAACCATATAAGGTATAATTTCCCTCTCTCTCACACTCTCTCTCTCCCTCACCCGCTCCATTTCTCAGTCCAGCCCCCCCCCCCCCCCCCCCCCCCCCAATTTTTTATTTCCAAGTTATTTAACTCGTTTTTTGATGCACGAATCCGGCGGCTCATCTCCTCTCCGATGGTGGTTCGGCAGCATATTCGTTGGTCATTTTTCAGGTTTTTTTTCGCATTAATTTAGTAAAATAATATGTATAAGTTAGCTATATAATTTACAATATAGTATAGATAAATTAGCAATAATTTTTGTAATATAATATGTATATAGTGACTTGGTAAAAATTTACTTGTTTAGATTAATTAGCTATTTTTTTTCTTCTTAGTTAGATGTTCTCTTGAAAATGCTAGTATACTTGTATATATCCAATGGTAAATCAAGAAAAAAATTTAGAATAATTTGGGAATGTTCTATAAGTATGAAATTCTTGTTTATATAAAAATAACTAAAGCAACAATTTAAGTGCTAATACTTCATATAACTTAGGTTATAATAGTTAGAGTTGAACAATATTTTAAACAGTTACAAGTTTTATACATTCAAATTATGTTAGTTAAGAAACAACTTAAGTGCTAATACTTCTTAATCAATTAAGTATTAGAGCGCTATCATATGCTAATTTGAAATAAATTAGATTAATTTTTATGTTTTAGAACTTTTTTGTCTTACAATTGTTTAATGTTCATAGTAATATTGAAATCACCCAAGTATTATAGTAAAATATATAATTAAACTATTTAGATAACCTTTGGGAGAATATAACTCAGTAAGTAGTATAAATAAAATAAATATGTCAACTTCTAGTTTTTTTATTTGTGTAGATGACATTTGCACATCGTAGATAGATGTATAATATGAATCATCCTAATCGTGTGTGGTTAATGGATGACTTTAAAGAAGGGGTTGCTGGATTTATTGTTAAGGCAAGGACACTTGACGATTTTCGTATTGAAGGAACAATTAGGTGCCCTTGTGTGAAATGCAAGTGTTAAGTTGTTGGGAGAAGATGTTGTTATATGTTATCTTTTTTAAAAAGGAATTTATGAAAAATTATTATGTGTGGACTGATCATGGGGAGAATCTTGATAGCGTAAATGATGTTGATTTTCATAATTCTTTTGATGGTGAGGAGGGTAGTCCCATAATGAAGAATAATGTTGAAAATTCTCGATTCAATAACATGATGAGGGATGCCTTTGAGATGTTCTCGGGGGTTCAATCTGAACCAAATGATAAGGCTAAGAAGTTCTTCAAAGAGTTAGAGAAAGCTAGTTGTCTGTTATATGAAGGCTCAGCGCATTCCAAGTTGTCTGTTGATGTTCGATTACTTCAGATTAAGTCGGATAGTTCTGTTTCTCAATCGGGCATGAATTCTATCATTGGGATTATGAATGAACTTAATCTGAGAAATATTGATCTACCCAAAGATTTCTACATGAAAAAAAAATTAGTTTCTAAGTTGGGTCTTTCATCAGAGAGGATTCATTGATGTGAGAATGGTTGCATATTATTCTATAAGGATGATTCATCTCTATAGAACTGTAAATTTTGTAACAAGCCTCGTTACAAGGATGCCACAAATGATAAAAAGAAGAAGATCCCCGTGAAGGCGATGCAATATTTATCCCTTATACCAAGGTTAAAGAGGTTGTATGCATCAATGAGCTCCACTCCTCGTATGAGATGGAATTATGAGCATAGAAGACCAGATGGTGATCTATGTCATCCATCAGATGGAGAAGCATGGAAGCATTTTGATAGGGTGTTCCCGGACTTTGCTAGTGAACCAAGAAATATTACATTGGGATTATGCGCTGATGGATTCACTCCATTTGCAGTCTCTGCTGCACCATATTCATGTTGGCCGGTGTTTGTTACGCCGTTTAATCTTCCACCTGAGTTATTATGACAAGTCCATATTTGTTTCTAACTTGTATTGTTCCAGGTCCATGCAATCCAAAAAAGTTGATTGATGTTTACATGCAACCTTTGATTGATGAGTTGAAGTTATTATGGCATCAAGGCGTGAAAACATATGATCGATGTATCAACTAAGCAAAACTTCAGATTACATGCTACTTTGATATGGACTATAAATGATTTTTCTGCTTATGGAGTGATGTCCGGGTGGTCAAATGCCGGAAAGTTAGCTTGCCCGACTTGTATGGAAGATACAAAGGAATTCACTTTGAAACATGAAGGTAAGAACACATGGTTTGACTGCCATCATCGCTTCTTACCAATGGATCATAAGTTTAGGAGAAATACTAGTGCATTTATGAAGAACAAAACTGATTATGAGGAGCCACCATCCGTCTTGTCTCCAGAAGAGATTTGGAACAGAGTTAGGGATCTAACTAAGGTAACAGAGTATCCCTTGACTAATAAGATACCTGGTTATGGTGTTACACACAACTGGACTAAACAGAGCATATTCTAGGAGTTTCCTTATTGGAAGCACAATCTTCTTCGGCATAATCTTGATGTCATGAATATCGAGAAGAAATTTTTTTACAGCTTGTTTAATATTGTGATGGATGTCAACAACAATGCAAAGGATAACTTGAAGGCCAATATGAACTTAAAGCAATATTGTAGGCGAAGTGAGTTGTACCTGACATATTTGAACAACACGATTCAAAAACCCAAGGCCAATTTTACCTTCACCTTGGAGGAGAGAAGGGAGATTTGTGATTGTGTTAATAATTTGAGTATGCATGATTGGTATGATCAAACCTGTCTAGGTGTGTTGGCATGAAAGAAGGAAAGTTGACGTCTATGAAAATCCACGATTGTCAAATTTTCATGGGATCGTTGATCCCTATTGCGTTAAATGCATTGCTTGATAAAATATGGAAGCTCATCACAGAGGTAAGCTTATTTTTCAAGGAGTTGTGTTCTAGCACCTTGAGGGTGGAGAACCTAACTTACATGGGGAGTAACATTCGCGTAATTTTAAACAAGTTGGCGAAAATTTTCCCTCTTGATTTTTTTGATGTGATGGAATATCTTCCAATTCACTGTGCACAGGAGGCATGGCTTGGAGGGCCAGTTCAATGCAGATGGATGAATCCATTTGAGAGGTAATTAGTGACTATTAATCATTAATCCTTATGTGTTTCATTTTAACATTATTCCATCCTAAAATAATGCTAATATGCATGATTATTGACAAATGTTAGCGGATTGTCAAAAATAGATCTAGGATTGAAGGATCGATTTGTGAGGCATATGTGGCTAGAGAAACTTCTTATTTTTGTTTATATTTTTTGAACATGATGTGTCATGTTTGAAAAATGGACCTGATCGGCATGACGATGGGGGCACCGATCCTTGATTTCCACTATTTTCCATATTCAATCACCCAGTTAAAAGCAGTCCAAAACGTAGTTCAAAACGACTGTTGAGTGAGATGGAACTAAAGTCAGTTACAACAACACATATGCTCTTGAATTTCCCAGAGGTTCAACCTTACTATAAGTAAGTAGATATTTATATTATTGCCGACATATATAAAAGATACATCATCGTTTTAAGTAATTATATTTTTTATTTGGTTGGACAATTGATTCGTGGGTACATATGTGCAAGAGTTTGTGTATCCAAAGTTTTAAGAATGGTTTAAAGAATTTAAAAGTGTTACTTAATTTTTAATATGGTCTTATTAACGGTAAATTATAATAAGTTATAAATATTTAAATAATTCTAAATTATTTTAATATTTATAGGTTCATAATCTAGTTAATGGCGTAGATGACCATTTTTGCAAGATATAGCTTGGGGACCTGATCCTAGAGTCAGAAAGATTTCTAAGAATTGTATCAATGGGTATAAGTTTCATACAAAAGAATGGTCTAAGGATAAGAAAATAAATAATAGTGGTGTGTGTGTGAAAGTCGATGGGATATTGATTATTATGGTGTGCTTCAAGAGATCATAGAACTTGAGTATAAAGTGGGTTAGCCGAAGAAAAAATTGTTACTCTTTCGGTGTAAGTGATATGATCCAACACCAAATAGAGGTACGAAAGTACATCCTCAATACAAAATTGTTGAAATAAAGCACACATGGAGGTATAGACTCTATGATCCATTTATTATTGCATAAATTGTGAAACAAGTGTATTATGTACCTTATCCTTTGTGCAAGAATAAGTCCACATTATGGGTAGTGATAAAATCTAAGCTAGTGGGCAGATTTGAAGTCGATGATGCATTGGATGTAGCGTACCAAATGATATTTCCAGTGTTGAAATAGTAGTGGATGTTGAATTAGCAAATGAAGTGCAGGATAACAATGGCCTATACGAAGAATTCGTTCCTTCAGTTCTAAGATCAATTTCAACTGATCATGGTGAGGTAACATCAATAGAAAATGAGTACGAACATTCAATTGATGAACATTAAACAAGAGAGGATGAAGAATCATATGATGAAAATGAAACAAGCGATGAAGAACTATATGATGAAGAAAATAAAAATAAAACAAGTGATGAGGATTAAGCTATTTATGTGTTTTATGACTTGTTCAGTATTTATATGTTATGATGTGCTTCGTTGTAATATGTAATAAAATTACTTTATATTAATATTGACATTGTCACGACTCGATTTTTCCTTCATTGGGTTTCATGATGGCACCTAGTCTTAAGGACTAGGTAAGCCTATTATTAACAAACATCAATTATAATATAAGAATAGTTTAAGTGCTTTTTGAATTAAATCTCATCACTTTACACTTCTTCCCAGAACCCGATAAGTACAAGTCATAAACTTTAGAGAAACTACGCTAAAACTCCTAAAAATACCATTATTCATAAATAAGTACAACAGTGCAACCGAAACATAAGATCGTGACTCCGAAACCGCGAACACTGACGCAGTTTTATCTTGAGTCTCCACAATAGCAACCGCGCTGCAATCTATTAATCGGTCGACTATGCAAATCCTGGAATCTGCACAAAAATGCGCAGAAGAGTAGTATGAGCACACCACAGCGGTGCCCAGTAAGTATCAAGACTAACCTTGGTGAAGTAGTGACGAGGACTAGTCAAAAAACCCACTGGTCTAATAAAACAAATAGGCATAAATATAGAAATGGTGGAATATGACATCTGTATAAAGATTACACAATATAACTAACTACATAACAATGCAATGCGGAGGAAAAACAGTAATAAATCGATAGAATATCATGATATTACACAGAGAAATGGACGGAAACACAGCCAAAAACTGAAACCCACAATACAGTAAGAACAAGTAGTAACTCAGCACTGCGATAATCTCCACCTCTGACCTTAGCCAACAACTCCAACAATTTAATCAAACCTTCGAATATAACCTTTCACCCACCAGTTTATATTAAAGATCTTAAATATATTCGTTTCAAAATAGGAAACTTCTTTTGAAAGGTACTTCCTCTGAATACGTATATATACTTTACAGAAGGAAAGTCTTTAAATATAATTTCTTCAAGATAAGCATTTTTAAAGTATAATTTCCCAATAAATGTATTTCGAACTTAATTTCCGATAGAACAAGTGCACGGCATCATCCATCGTGCTTTTACTCTCGTCCTTCCCATAGAAATTGACAGATACAACACGTAAATTAAGCAAGTAAAAGACATGGACAGTGCAACAACAATTGAGATAACAGTCAAGTACAAGACAATAACAATAAGTCACACCAAGTATGTATGTACAACAACAACAACTCGAAGTAAAGGCACAATGTTTACACGGGAAAATAGATATCACATCATAATGCATGTCCCTGATACTCACCTGCATGGAAACACCCTTCGTGCCATGAACTCACAATAATATGGCACGGCATCACCCTTCGTGCATTAGCACTCATTCACAATATCACACACGACATTACCCTTCGTGTTTTTACTCTCAATAATATGGCACGACATCACCCTTCGTGCTTTACACTCTTCCTCACATGATAATGAATATAAACAATGGCACGGGATCACCCTTCGTGCTTTACACTCTTCCTCACATGATAATGAATATAAACAATGGCACGGGATCACCCTTCGTGCTTTACACTCTTCCTCGCATGATAATGAATACAAACAATGGCACGACATCACCCTTCGTGCTTTACACTCTTCCTCACATGATAATGAATACAAACAATGGAACGGCATCACCCTTCGTGCTTTACACTCTTTCCTCACATGATAATGAATATGAAATGGCACGGCATCACCCTTCGTTCTTTACACTCTTTCTCACCCAAACAAATGAAATGATAGCATTCCGACAAGGGAAATCAACAGCATAAACAACAACAGAAACCATACTATCCCGGCAAGGGAGTCAACAATGGAAACAATGTCATCCCGGCAAGGGAAAACAACTATAACCAATCTCGCTTAATTAATTAGCTTCACGAAATAAACCTTAACTTGAACAAATACTCAGCAGTAGGCAATACCAAGAAACTACTATTAACATAGAAATTATCAAGTTAAGCCTAAGTAGTGCTCAATGAAATATCATGTCAGTTACAATATATGACTCACGGGCATGCTTGACACAACCATATGAATACTCATTCACACAGAATAATCACTAAAGAGAAATACCAAGCATAAAGAAAATAGCTTAACCAAAGAGAAACAAGACGTAACAGCGAATCTAATATATTCAAGTCAATAATAAGAGGACAACACAAGTCAATTAGTTCCAAGTAAAGGCAAGTCGTCTAAGATATAGACTATACAAATTCCTTTTTAAGATTTAGCAAATTTCGAGAGGTTTTCAACAATTCAAGTAAGAGTAACCGCAAAGATAATAATAATAACTCCAATTAATGCTAGACAATTATAGGGTGAGATAATACTAATTTAAATTAACTAGGTAGTTTATGAGTAACAATATAGTATGACAGTACAAGGGTAGGATCTTCAGTTAAGTCAATTAAGATCACATGAACAACAAAGGGAATCTAAAAGCAAGAAATCCTAATTTACGCAGGAAGAGATGAAACTAGCAATTAAGAACTCAGTCATAATGATTACAACTTCATACACAAGGAATATATAAGGATCTAAGAATCCCAAAAGGTCAACCTCCTACAAATAAGTCCGAGTACGCACTCGTCACCTCGCGTACATGGCTACAATCAACATAGAAGACTCAAATCCTAAGGGGTAGTTCCCTCACACAAGGTTAGACAAGATACTTACCTCGAAGACGACAACCCGGTACTCTAAAATGGACTTCTCGGGCGAAAAGACTTCCGTACGGCTCAAAATCAACTAGAACAACTTCAAAACACACATAAAACTTGTAAGGAACTATTCCGGATAATAAAGTTTCAATCTTTACAGAAATATAAAAATCGACCCAAAAGTCGACCCACAGGCCTGCACCTCAGAACCCGTCAAATTTTACAAAATTCGAATACCCATTGCGATACGAGTTTGATCATACCAAATTTATCAAATTCCGATACCATTTGGTCCCTCAAATCACGATTTTTCATTTTAGAAATTTTCTTTCAAAACCAACCTTTTCCTCAACTCAAAATACAAATTAAATGATAAAAACAACGACTAATTCATGGAATATATTTTATTCTAGTTGAAGAAAACTTACCCAATCGAATTTCGTGAAAAATCCATCAAAAATCGCCAAGAATCGAGCTCTAGAAGTCAAAATGTGATAAAAATAGCTTAACCCTCGATTTTGAAGATTTATAATCTGCCCAGGTATTTAATGAATCGCGATCGCGTAGAAGAAAAATCTCTGCTGGCCAAAAGTTTTTATGCGATTGCGAAGGTACCTATGCGATCGCATTAAGGAAATTATCTAGTGTCCAAAGCAACACTACGCGATTACGAAGCAGGGAATGCGATCGCATAGAAGAATTAATTTGATTCTCAATTGGAAGCACTATGCGAACGCGAACTGAGAATATGCGAACGCGAAGAACAATCCGGCTAACACTACGCGATCATGAACTAATCTATGCGAACGCGATGAGAAAAAACTGGGAGGTTCAGAGCAACACTATGTGATCGCGTCGATGACTATGCGGTCCCATAGAAGAAAACCAGAAGACAGAATCAACAGTGAAGAATAGAAGAAAATTGACTCGAAACCCATCCGAAACACACCCGAGGCCCCCGGGACCTCGTCCAATCACACAAAAAAGTCATATAACCTAACACGGACTCACTCGAGGTCTCGAATCACATCAAACAACGACGAAATGACGAATCACACCATGAATCAAACTTATGAATTTTCAAATCTTCAATTATCAAAACTCGAGCCGAAACCTATCAATTCAACCCGGAATGACGCTAAATTATGCAGAAAAGTATCAATTGACATCCCGGAGCCACTCCAACTTTCGGAATCGTATTCCGACCGCGATAACCGAAAAAGTCAGTTGTGGTCAAACTACTCCATTTCCAACTTTCACCGAATTACCTCAAATTACTCTACGGACCTCCAAAACCAATTCCGGACGCGCACTAAGTACAAAATCACCATATGAAGCTGTTGACATCACCCAAAACTCATTCCGAAGTCGTTTACATAAAATTTAAACCTCCGGTCAACTTATATCGCTTAAGCTTCCAAAACTGAAATTTTCCTTCCAATTTGACTCCGGATAATCCGATAACGGAATCCAACCACGCACGCAGGTTGATATAAAAAATGTGAAGCTGTTCAAGACCTTATGCCACCAAAAGGATCTTAAATTCTCAAACGACCGGTCGGGTCGTTATAGACATCTTCATTTTTTTATGTTTATATTATTATATTTATTATGTATACTTTATGTTTATATTTGTTTATGTTAATATTTTTTATATGTAAATATTTTATATTCATTACACAAATGGATTGTCGCGGTAAAGAAATAAAAATATCTAAGAAGAAAACATATTCTTTACCTAGATCAAGTCAACTTCCTCCACCTACACAAAATATGAGCCCTCCTCCTATGCTTCCTCATCCTTCTATGCCAGCTTCATAGTCATCTGACCTTTTCAAAGTCCCTCCTCCGTCTAGCTCGCTTCAGTATTACTCCATGCCTTCTCATGGTGGCTTAGCTTCGAGAACTATTAATTTTATACCCACGCCTCATTTCCTAGCTTCTTCCCTGTGTGAACCTGATAGTCAGTTTGGTGGCTCACCACCGATTGCATCCCCGAGTCATCATTGTCGCCAGCATGGTGGTTCATATTTTGTGCCTCATACATCGCCCACTCAATTATCATCTCCATCATCATCCACTTCAAGTATATCTAACTTGGATATTGGAGGCTCTCACGCAGCTGCATCCCCATCTACTGGTAATTCTACAGTTGTTGGTACGTGAGATAGTGTATTAGAGGGAATTTACAGTACGGTCATCTTCATCGGCTGGTTATCATTCACCATGGAGACGGGTGGGTTTTTTTCAATTTCCTTTTAAAATCTTTCAACAAAATTTTGCATATAATGAATTTAATGATATTATATATGTCAAAATTAACTACAGGTTTTTGCCACCCTTTCAGGCCACACATATGGTGATGGAATCAATGAAGCCATTTTTTCATGAGCCATGGAATTTCTGGAGATAGATACTGTACCAGATCAGAATGAATACGTGGAAACAATTTAAGGTAACAACAACAACATACCCATTATCCCATCTCGTGGGGTCTAGGAGGGTAGTGTGTACGCAACTACCTTGTGAGGATAGAGAGGTTGTTTTGATAGACCCTCGGCTCAGGAAAGCAGAAGAAAAACAATAATGAAAATATAGACAAGAAGGGACTGCACAAAAAAGCCCTATAAAAGCAGAATAAAAACAACAAGATAGTAAGGTGATCAACAATGAAAGAAAACAACGGTTAGTCAAAAAAACCTACTATCAACAAAAAGTGAGACTATGTGTCAATACTACTGTTATGACCAATCTAGACTACCTACTCTTCTACCCTAATCCTGGACCTTCACACCTTCCTATCAAGGTTCATGTCCTTATCAAGGGTCATGTCCTCAGTCAGCTGAAGATGCGCCATGTCTTGCCTAATCACCTCTCCTCACCTCTTCTTAGGGCCTACCTCTACCTCTTCTGCAATGTCAAAATCTCACACCTCCTCAGCGGGGCGTCTGTGCTCCTTCTCCTCACATGACCAAACCACCTAAGCCGCGCTTTCCGCATCTTGTCCTTAATAGGGCCATACCTACCTTGTCGCGAATAACCTCATTTGTAATTCTATCTAACCTGGTGTGCCACACATACATCTCTACATCCGCACATCTGCTACTTTCATATTATGGACATGAGTGACCTTGACTGGCCAATAATCAGCCCCATGCAATATAGTTGGTATGACCACCACTCTGTAGAACTTACCCTTAAGTTTCGATGGCACCTTCTTGTCACATAAAACACTGGAAGCGAGTATCTATTTCATCCATCCTGCCCTAATACGATGTGTGACATCTTCATCAATCTTCCCGTCCCCTCCGAATAACAGGCCCAAGGTACTTAAAACTCCCTCTCCTAGGGATGACCTGCGAGTCCAGCCTCACCTCTTCTTCCCCTCCTTGAGTCTCGCCACTGAAATTACACTCCAAGTATTCTGTCTTGGATCTTCTCAACTTGAAACCTTTAGATTCCTGGGTCTGCCTCCATACCTCTAACTACGCATTTACACTGTCTTGCGTCTCGTCAATCAATACAATATCATCTAAAAATAGCATACACCACAACACCTTTCATTGGAAGTGGTGTGTAAGTACGCCCATTACCAGAGCAAAAAAAAGGGGCTAAGTGTCGACCCCTGATGCAACCCCATCATAACTAGAAAATGGTCTGATTCCCCACCTACCATTCTCACTCGGGTCTTTACTCCATCATACATGTCCTTAATCAACCTAATATATGCAATATTTACACCTCTAGTCTTTTCTAAGTTGATGAACATCATATGCAAGTCCTTCTTTCTCTCCCTATACTGCTCCATCAATCTCCTAACAAGGTGGATGATTTCTGTAGTCGAATGCCCCGGCATAAACCCAAACTAGTTCTAAAAAATAGACACACTCCTTCTCACCCTTAGCTTTAACACTCTCTCCCAGAATTTCATACTATGGCTAAGCACCTTGATACCCTGATAGTTCTTGCAATTTTGGATATCACCCTTGTTCTTGTATACAGGAACCATCGTGCTCCACCTCTACTCTTCGGGCATCTTCTTCGTTCTAATAATGACATTAAATAACCTAGTGAGCCACTCTAAGCCTGCCTTGCCCGCACTTTTCCAAAACTCCATTGGGCTTTCATCCAGCCCGGTCGCTTTGCCTCTGCTCATCTTATGCATTTCCCCCTCAACTTCGTCAACTCTAATCCGCCTACAGTTTCCAAAGTCACAACGACTCCCGGAGAGTTCCAAATCACCCAGTACAATGCTCATGTCTCCTTCCTCATTCAAGAGACTATGGAAGTAGGTCTGCCATCTCCGACGGATTAGCCCCTCATCCAACAAAAGTCTACCTTTTTCGTCCTTGATGGACTTCACTTGGTCCAAGTCACGCGCGTTCCTTTCTCGCGCCTTGTCTAACCTGAACAACCTCTTATCCCCACCTCAGCCCTCAAGTTCCTCATACAAACAACTAAAAGCTGCAGCTTGGCTGCTGTAACTGCTAGCTTTGCCTATTTCTTAGCCAACTTATAATGCTCCCTATTCGCCCTATTCTCCTCCTCGTCTACACTTTCCACTACCTTCAGATATGCTGCTTTCTTGGTTTCCACTTTTCCTTGCACCCCTCCATTCCATTACCAGTTTCCCCTGTGACCACCAGAGTAACCCTTTGAGACCCCTAATACCTCTCTCGCATCTTCCCTAATGCACTACACAATCGTGGTCCACATAGTGCTTGCGTCCCCACTACTCCTCCAAGTTCCCATAGTCAACAGTTTGACCCCCAACTCCTTCGCTTTAGCTTCTGTCAAGGCTCCCCACTTTTTTCTTATGTCGGCTATACATCGCCCTCTCGTCTGACAATTTAAGGTAAGAATAAATTAATTTTTATTAATACTTATACATCTAATATTATTTATTCAATTTTGTAGGTTAGGTGCGTATGGCTGTGTCAGACCCAAATCTCCCTCCATAAGACGTCGTGATGACACCTAGTCTCTACGACAAGGTAAGCCAAGCAATTTTAGAATAATTGAAATAAAAGCAGAATTTAACAACTAAACTTCAACAGATAAGTATATAACGGAAGAATTCCACTCGACATGTACAAGTAAAACCAACAAAACTGAGTATACACAATTTCCAAAACCCGGTAGTGACAAGTCACAAGATCTAAGGAATGGTTCAGAGTATCTCTTTACATATGTATCTAGGAAATAAATAAGGAACAACATAAAGGGGATATAAGGGGACTCCGAGGTCTGCGGATGCTGGCAGATATACCTTGAAGTCTCCGAAACAGCACCAAGAGCGCTCGACTAATAGCGTGGTTGGTAGGTGGTACCCGGATCTGCTCACAAAACATGTGCAGAAGAGTAGCATGAGTACATCACAACGTTACCCAATAAGTGCCAAGCCTAACCTCGGTAGAGTACTGACAAGGTCAGGTCAGGGCCCTACTGGGATATAATAATAAGACAGAAAATATAACAATATGATGAAAGAATGAGAATTTAACAAAGAGAATTTACAGAAAAATAACAACACAACACATAAAGGTAAACAACAAGGGCACTTCCGAGATACTGACTCGTAGTCTCAAAAGTAAATACTCAACGGGGGATCTCCCGAGGTACTTCCTCATAGTCCCAAAAGTAAATATGCAAGGGGATCTCCCAAGGTACCACCTCGTAGTCCAAAAAGTAAATGTGCAGGGGATCTCCCGAGGTACCGCCTCGTAGTCCCAAAAGTAAATGTGCAGGGGGATCTCCCGAGGTACGGCCTCGTAGTCCCAAAAGAAAACACACAGATCAAAACCGATGGAAACAACAATTAACAACAAGAATCCTACAGTTTAAGACTAACACAAACCAAGGAAAAATAGGAATTCAACTAAGCATGCTGCACATATTTCAAATAAGCAGTTAAGACACGTAGACATGCAATATTATGCTAGACATGATAACTACACATGCTGGGATGACTCATTTAAGATATAATAGGTTATTGTTCAGTAAAAATTGGATTTTCAACAATTAGACCGTGTACGCACCCGTTACCTCGCGTACACGGCACTCACATATCATATAATTGTCACAATAGTACCAAATCCTAAGGGGATTTTCCCACACAAGGTTAGGCAAGCCACTTACTTCGATCCAGGCTCAATCAATCAGTAAGAATGTCTTTTTCCTCGACTGTCTGACTCTGTATGTCCCAAATCGAGCCAAAAGAAATTACATACTATAAATACAACTATAATAAACTAATCTAATTAATGAAATCAATACTTTAACAAGATTTTAGAAAATCCCCCAAAAAGTCGACCCAGGACCATGTCTCGGAATCGGGTAAAAGTCACAAAATACGAACACTCATTCAACCACGAGTCCACCCATACCAAAATTACTCGAATCTGATACCAAAATCTCAATCATAACTCCAACATTCGGTTGAAGAACTTTCCAACTTTCCCCCCAAATTTCTCAACCCAAATCCTTAATTAAATGAGAAAATTAATGATAGATTAGTGGGATATAAACAAAAATGAGTTAAGAATCATTACCCAATCTTTGACTCTAAAAAGCCCTCAAAATATTGCCTAAATCCGAGCTCTCTATCTCAAGTTCTGATGAAAATGGCAAACCCTCGATTTTGAAATGTTTGTATTTTCCCAGGTAAATTCTTCTTCGTGAACGCGCAAACTGCCTCTCGCTCGCATAGCGTAAAAATTCCTTCAGTCAAAAACCTTCTTCACGAATGCAAGAGCCCACTCTCGAATGCAGAAGCTTACACTGCCTAACCCTTCGCGAATGCGAGACCTTCATCGCGAACGCATAGACTAAATGTCTGGTGACTCATCAGACCAGTTCCTCTACACAAACACGAGGTCCTATTCGCGAATGCATAGACCTAATACCTCAGAAGTTTGTGAACACGGGACCTACATCATGAACACGAAGAACAAAACTCCGCTGGCCTCCCAGATACTTTACGCGAATGCGAGACCTCTTTCGCGTACGCGATGAAGGAAACGAGCAATTGAAGCACCGGATTTTCTGTAATTCCAACAAGTCCAATTCTAGTCTGTTAACCACCCGGAATCCACCCGAGGCCCTTGGGACCTCAACCAAACATACCAACAAGTCCTAAAACATCATACAAACTCAGTTGAGCCTTCAAATCACATCAAACAATGCTAAAAACGCGAATCACACTCCAATTCAAACATAATGAACTTTGAAACTTCAAACTTCTACAATTGATGCCAAAACCTGTCAAATCATGTCCGATTGACCTCAATATTTGCACACAAGTCATATTTGACATTACAGACCTACTCCAACTTATGGAATCAAAATCCGACCCCGATATCAAAATTTCACTTCT
Organism: Nicotiana paniculata; assembly: GCA_005239505.1. Lineage (NCBI taxonomy): Eukaryota > Viridiplantae > Streptophyta > Magnoliopsida > Solanales > Solanaceae > Nicotiana > Nicotiana paniculata. The sequence goes on from ML306069.1 coordinate 15,838, forward strand.
GATCAAATTTCTCACAAACTCAACTTTCGCCATTTCAAGCCTAACTCAGTTATGGTCCTCAAGTTCACAATCCAGACACGCTCCTAAGTCAAATATCACCCAACGGAGCTAACGGAACCAAAGAAACCCCAATCCGGATTCGTCTTCTCACAGTTCCAATTACGATCAAATTCCTAGAACTTAAGCTTCCATTTTAGGGACTAAGTGTCCTATTTCACTGCAAAACCAAAATCAAATCCTCTCGGCAAGACACATAAGCAAATGATACAGGGGAAGCAGTAAATAGGGGATTGGGGCTAATACTCTCAAAAAGGCCGGTCGGGTCGTTACAGACAACCTATACTTAAAAATCAGGTGATTGAAAGCTTCGAGAAGAGAGCACAAAAGTGGATATCAAATTCACATCATGTTTCTAGGAAAGGTGACACCGGTCCTGATTGGATACATGAAGATCTCTGGAGTCAGCTCTTGGCGAAGTGGAACACCCCTGAGTGGAAGAAGAAGAAGAAGAAGAAGAAGAAGAAGAAGAAGAAGAGTGAACGAGCAAAGTTAAACAAAGCTTCTACTAGGGGTGGAGCGTTGCATACTGGAGGTTAGCTTTGCAGCCCATCGTTTGAGAATGTTAATTTCATTATAAAATATTCTTAGTTTTACAAGTATGCAAATTGAACATATATATATATACACACACACACTCAAACACACACACACACACACACACATATCTCTAACTACTTAATTTTCAGGAAAAGGAACGTGGAGGAGATGTGACTAATGATGATGTCTTTGTGGAGACCCATAAGAAGAAGAAAGACGACACAAGAGGAGGATGGGTTGAATCGCGTGCTTCAGAGACATTGTACGATCCCAACACCAACGCTATATTATTTTTCTCTCTTGGTTTATTTTTTTTATATAACGTGTATTATTTTTATTTCAGTACAAGTATCATATCGATCTTGATGCATGGCGACAAACTCAGCCGGCCCCGGAGGATATGACTGCAATTTGGACACAGACAGCTGGTGGCGTGAATAAAGGTATAAATATTATGAAATTATCTATTTTGGTATTAGTTTGAAAGTTGCGTGTTTATTTTCTTACTTCTTTTACTTTCTTTTCTTATTTCTCGTGAAAATAATAAATAAAGGTCGAGTCCACAGGATTGGAGTGCAGCCATCCTCCAGTCGTCCACCAGCAACATTATTCACTGGGGAATCAGTTTTCCAAGAAGATATGGAAGCTATGTGCCAAAAAGTGGATCAAATGTCGCAAGAGTTTCAAGCAACTCAGGCTTTGATCCAAAATTCTTAAAAAAAAAGAAGCAAGAATGGAGCTGCAATGGAGTTTGAGTTTGTGGGGGAGACTGATTCTGAATAGGCTATTTGAATGTTTTAGAGTTGAAGTTAGAGACATGCATAATTTATGTTGTTTGATAGTTGGTTGTTTGATTAGTTGGTTGAATTGTTATAAATATTAATGTTTGTTTTGTATTAAATATTGGATTTGGATTGTTATATTAGGTTTTTGTTTGGTCGTTAGGTATTTGGTTGGCTGTTTTATTTGGTATGTGGTATAATTAGAAATACAACAATATTCTTCTTAAAATGACTAGATTTGCGATTGAATTAGTCGCAAATTTCACCAGGAATTACCTAGATTTACGACTGATTCGGTCGCAAATCGAACATTTCTAACAAATTCTGATTAGGATTTGCGGATGAATTAGTCGCAAATGGATAAATACCAATATTTTTTAATTAATTAATAATCAATATTTATGATTTTTTCAATAAGAATAATGAATTAAAAATTAGTTTTATTTTTTAATTTTCCAACGGAATCAATCAAACTTTTAATTTATACTTATTTTTAAATTCTGGTCAACGACTGAATCACTCGCTAAATTTACGGTTGATTCGGTCGCAAATGGACTAATTTCAAATGTCTCCGTATGTTTCAGTTTGTGACTGAATCCGTCGCAAATTTTCGAATGATTTTGTCGCAAATATATTGCGACCACGTGTTTTCCGACCGATTTCTGACTGATTTGACGGTCGCAAATTTGTTGTTTTTAGTATTATTTAGATATTTAATTTATTTAAATATTATACCGATATTATACCTAATTAAATTTGGTATGGTTCGATTTTCTTCCTTCGTTTTTGGTTATTCGATCTGGAAACTTTGATTTGTTCGGCTTGAATATTAACTAATGCATAAAGTCATGTACTATAATATTCCAATTAATTAAAGTAGTCACGGATACAAAATAAAAACGTTCTAAGCCGACAAAACTGTTGATAAACTCTTTATCCATAACCAATAAGTATCAACACATAAAGAGAAAAAAGGTACATAACAGAATAAATCTGATCATCGAAAATATTTTGTTACCTGCCTAGAGTTAACTGTTCCAATTAAGAGAATACTACAAGGACGACTAATAAATGAATGCCAAAGAAAAATATTGTATAACTCAGTATGTTATAATCAATAATATGTATTGTGTAACTTAGTATTTATTCGGGTAGGTATCGACTATTCAGTATTATTTTCTTAAATATCAAATACCATATCTAATACTGGGATTAGTTATGCTGGTATTTTCTTATTGATTGTTTGTTATATTGTATTAATCCTGAGATTGTCAATTTTACTGCTTTATCCTAGGATAACTTATCGTGAGATTACTGTTCTACCATCTGGCGGGCATAAGTTATCTTTGTACTATTTTTAATCCAGTGATAAGATATCCTAGGATTAGTAATCAAAAAAGGGATAAGGCAGTACTAAATTTTACCCCAGGATTATTTTGCTTATCCATCATACCAAATGACTCCTAAGTGGAAAATAAGGTGGGCGGACTAGGATTTTCATGCTGAGATTCATAAAATAAAAAGAAAATAAACACACAAAAACGTTATGGAAATTCAACATTTATATATGTACATAAAACAAATATTAACTTTATTGTCACTACCCGAAATCCTAACCACGGTGTCGTGATGATGCCTAACATCCTTTTTCTTGGCAAGCCAACATTAACAAAAAATTAACCAATTTTTAACAATTTAAAATAAGAATATTAAGAAATAATGAATGAAGTGATCCGAAGTACATATAATAAATCCATAAATAACGCGATCTAAACAAATCCCAGAATTCCGAAGTCACAAGTACATGAGCGACTACAAGTATAGTCTGAAATGAAATAACTGTTTGAAATAAGGTAAATAGTAAAACAAGACAAGAAAGGGGACTTCAGGGAATGCGAATGTGATGGTAGGCTATAGTCTCATGTTTTAGTCGATTATTACATTCCAATTTACTGCATAACTCATTAATTTGACCTTTAATCACTCGTGTTTTGCACTAATAGTGTGTTTTATGCCTTGTAGGAGTGATTCCGAGCTACGAAGATGTTATGGAATGAATTTAAGTGATTTAGAGCTTTCAAGTATGAGTAAAATCCCAAGGAATTAAGTTGGTATCGTGTTCGGTAATCAACGGATGATAGTTTAGAACGAACGAAGAATCGAGTAGGCATATTTCACACTGTCTAGTAAAATACACATAACTCTTCACTCAAAACTCATTTTGGGCTCTAATATATATTGTTGGAAATATAATTCAAAGGGATACAACTTTCATGTTTTACGTTGTTTCAAATACCTAACAGGGTGAAACAATCGATGCAGGTGCGAGGCCGCGCACTGACCACACAAATATGGGTCAGAATAGTGTGAAAAGTGCGCGGCCAAGTGCACGTGCATACTTCCAGGTGCGCGGACGCGCACGTCCTGTCCGGGAAAAGTGTCCTTTTTCTCGTAGAAGAATGTGTAATTGTTTGGGTCCGACCCTACTTGGTATATATACATGGAAAAAATGGTATTTGAGGATTTTGGCCATAATTTAGACAAAAGCTAAGGAGAAGAGGGACAAGCAAGAGCACAAGGAATCATCATTCAATCCCAACTCAAGACAAGGGTTTGGATATTTTATGTTTTTCTTTGACTTAAACTAATTGCGTTGAATTTCTCCATGCCCATGGGTAATTCTTCCTTAGGGATGTTTGTGGATATTCAATCTAGCATTAGTGTATTGAATCGTTTTGGGTGTTTTAATTGTTGCACATATATTCACTTGTTTATGTAATCGGAAGAGGCATAACTTGTGATGTTTTGCATTATCTTGTTAGTTAAATTTATTGATTCTTATTAGTAATCGGAAGAAGCTAGTTGAATTAATGCATAGACCTGGTTAGGAGGATAATCGAAAGAGGTTCTTCCAAGGACTAATTCACTACGAATTCGTGCATATCTTTACCGAGTTAGCTTAGTTCATACTATGAGGTTGAGACTTAATCGAGAGAGGAGTTTCTACTAAACACTCGAACTAATAATAGGGTGAATTTGAGAGACTCACTTGAACCATAGAGTGAAGTAACTATTGTTAATTCCCAAACAAGTATCTTACACCTATCCAATCAACCTCTATTTTCTCCCATTCATATCTTCTTTGCTTACTCTTGTCGCGATTGTCATTAATCGATAGTTTAGTCTCTTAGTTAAATTTAGTTTAAATCACAAAACTCACAATTGTTGATCATCCTAGATATAAATATAGCTACAAACTATATAATATCATTTAACTACAATCCATATGGATGCGATATTTTAATTTACTAGATTCGACTAGCGAGCAAATTTTAGTGTGTGTTCAAAGCTCGTCAAATTTTGGCGCCGTTGCCGAGGATTGGAAATAAATAGTGTTTGAAATAGTTTGTAGTGCTAATTCAGGAATTTTTCTTTTTATTTTATTTTCTATTTTTACGTTTGGGTGTTCTTTGACTGTGCGCATGCTACATGTTAGATTGGTGCATGACCCGATCTTCTGGGAAGGAATTGTAACCATACGAACTAGAATTCGAGAAACATCTGCGATAGTTGAGGAAGGAAAAAAATCTTCTCGGTAATACAAAAACGGTTGGGCAATCCTCAACTAAAGAAAAGATGGCGGGAGATGATGATAATGTTGATTTGGCTGCGAGAGAGGCAACCCAACTCAAAGAGAAAGCTGCAAGAGATGTTGAAGAAGCAGAACTCAAAGATGCACAAATTGATTATAGGAGGAGAGACCTCGAAGAAGGGCTCAGAATCAACCCTTGGGTGCAGACCAATTTGGAAACATAGATCCCTACCAAGGGAGACCACTTGGTGATTATGCTAGACCGGTCTACAACCAATGTTTATCAAGTGTGAGACCACCTCCAGTACCATCCAATAATTTTGAGCTGAAGCAAGGGTTGCTTCAAACCCTCCAAAATAAATGTGTCTTCAGAGGAAAGATGAACGAAGATCCAAATAATCATCTAATGGAGTTCGAGGAGATCATGAACACCTTTCAATACAATGGTGTGTCACAAGATGCAGTGTACTTATGGGCATTCCCCTTCACTCTGAATGATGATGCAAAGCACTAGCTTCGAATCTTTCCCCACGGATCAATTAGAACATGGGAGGAGATGACCTCAAAATTTCTTGCTAAATATTTCTACTCAACTAAGATGGACAAGTTCAGAAGAGAAATCCCTAACTTCTGCTAGAATGAGACTGAGACTGTGTTTGAAGCATGGGAGATGTTTAAGGAGATTGTGCGAAAGTGTCAACACAACGAAATTGAACTTTGGATGCAACTCCAGGACTTTTGGGATGGTTTCACACCGACTCCAGAAGAGATAATCACTATTCTAGATGAGTTATCTGAAGATGCAAATCAGTGGCCCTCAGGGACTGCTGAAAGAAGAAGATCAACTGGTGTTCACCAAGTTGATAGTAACACATCTGTGCAAGTACAACTTGATTCCATGGCAAAAGAAATCACGAAGCTGACCTTAGCTTCAACACACAATGAGCCTCATACAACATGTGATATATGTGGAAGAGGACACCCTACTCATGAGTGTCAAGCTACCATGGAGGAAGTTAATGATGTGGGTAATTACAACTTCAATGCAATGGGTCAGAAGCACCCCGGATTTTCATGGAGTTCACCTGGGGGTACAACGAATTCATGGCAACAAAATAACTCCAGTCTGGGTAAGAAGATTGATGAAGTCAATCATTGTCAATACTGATGAGAGATTAGATGCTCATGGGGAAGCTACCAAAGAACTTGGGACAGGTTTTCGTAACTTGGAGAGACAAGTGGGACAACTTGCAAATATATTATCTAAGAGAATCAGGGTACTCTGCCAGCTGATACTGAAAAGAATCCCAAAGAAACAGTAAATATTGTGACCTTGAGAAGAGAACAATTATTGAAGGATCCCACTCCAATTCAAAAAAAAAGTTGCGCCTGAAAAAGAAAGTGGGAAGGAGCTGGAAATTGAAGATAATAAAAAGACTGAGAAGTAGAAAGGCAAGAAGGGAGCTGAGAAAAAGAAGAAGAAGAAGAAGGAATGCCATCTTATGCTAAGTTCTTGAAGGAGATCCTGACAAAGAAGAGAAAGATAGAATATACATACTTAGTGAAGCTCACAGAGCATTGAAGTGCAATATTGCAAAATAAACTCCCACAAAAGTGTAGAGATCCAGGGAGTTTTACTATACCTTACTTTTTAGGATCTATTAATTTTGATAACTCTTTATGTGATTTTGGGGCCTTAATTAAATCTAATGCCATTGTCCATTTACTGGAAACTGGAGAAGGAGATTGGAGAGATAAGGTTTATGCCAATATCTTTGCAGCTGGCAGAACAAACGACTATAACACCTGAGGTGATAGTAGAAGATGTTTTGGTGCGGGTGGATAAGTTCGTATTTCCTGTAGATTTCATTGTGGTGAATATGGAAGAGAACAAGGAGGTCCCTCTCATCCTAGTAAGACCATTTTTAGAAACGGGTAGAGCTATACTGGATATACATGATAGGAAACTCATGCTTAGAGTGGGTGAGGAGACCTTAACTTTTGAGATAAATGTAGAGACAGGGGTGAAAAAGGAGAATCCAGTTGCGAGTGTGGAGTGGAAGGTGAAAGGTGTGAAAGAGAAGGCGGTTGTTAGTGAAAAAGATAAGTGTGGGGTGAACCCCATGAAGTCTGAGAAAAAGTTGTATGCGTGGATGTGTGAACTAAGTCGAGCGTGTGGAAAGAAGCCCGACTTTGATTCAAATCCTGACTAGAGATTCAGGGAAGTTTTCTGTACCTTATGCTTTTTAATTGTGTGTCATAGGGACATGCCACAACTTAAAGTGTGGGGTGGGGGATAATTGTATGTTGTATGTATATTAGTCTTAGTTTTTTCTTTAGTTAGCTTGATTGTTTTTTGCTTTTGTTAGATTGAGTAGTAGAAAAAATGGAAAAGAAAAACATAAATTTTTTAAAGTTTTTGATTTTTTTCGACGACGGATATCATTTGACAGGCTTCTTGAGGGAATTAAGTCGAAAGAAAAAAGATAAAAAAATATTTTCTTTTGTATTTAGTATTAATTTCCCCTTGGTTTTTCTTTGTGTCATGGTTCTTTTCCAAGGGTTTTGTTTGAATCGGATATAGTTAGTTTTTATTTTTGTTAGAAGTAGGGAACCGTGTGCTATGATTTGAATTGAAATCAATATCTCTTGGATTTTTTATGCCTTGAGAATAGTAAGTGCGTTAGTTGTGATGCTTATGTTCAGTTTTTGACTCTTGTGTAAGTACCTTAAATTGTATGATCTTAACATTGCTTAACTGCTTTGGCTAGAGTGTCTTGATAGTCCGATCTTGAGTGAGTTACGTGCCATGTGGGTGTGAGGTTTTGCATTATTCTGTGCATTGCATTTGATGTCTAGAACTTGCCTCGTGTGTTTGCAAAGCGAAATAGTAGTTTAGTTAGTCTTGGAAGTGATATAGGCATTTTTTTGTTGACCCAGATATATGTGTTCTACCCACCTAATTGTTATGTATCTTAGTTAATCCGTTTGATCCTATACTCCTTTTACTTTGGTAACCACGTTACAAACCTTACCCAATTATTTGAATTAACAATCTATTTGAACCATTTCTTGTGAGCACTTGAAATTGTATGAACTTTGTAAAATTTGAAGTATGGGGTGGTTGGTTTGGCTTTTGAGTGGAACTATTGAAATAAGGAGAAAGGTGCATTATTTTGAAAAAGTAAGAGCCGCTTGAATTGAAAACGAAAAAAAAAAAATGTTGTATTGTTGTGAAAAATATTCTTTGATAGTGGTGACTCTTGATGTAAATGTGCTTAAATAATTTGGGAGTTAATGTATATTGATGTCAAGGTGAAGTATGGTTTGACATAAGTGTGGATTTTTGAACGTTAAAGGGTATGTATTAAAGTGCTTAGGGAGGTGTAATCACTCTTATATCTAAATGTATCCTACCCATCCCGCAGCCTACATTACAACCAGTTAAAAGTCCTACTTGATCCTTGACCGAATGAGCTCAACTAGTAGAATAGTACACTACGGGCAAGGCTATGGTTTATATTTTGTGGAATATGAATGTTGTTTCTGAGAGTGAGTGAATTCTTTCTATTTGAGTTCCTGATTGTTCTTAATTTTATTGTGTGTGGAACTACTCTCTTTTGTTGTGTGAGGGAACATGATTCATGAAGGAAAGGTAATTTCGATGACCTTTATGTTAGAGTAAGTGAGTGAGTTGTGAACAATGCGTGGTACTTGTGAGTCAAATCTTGAGGTGAAGATATTACAATATTGTGATTAGTCTATTTTAAATATTCTTGGTGTGATGAGTTAGGAGAGTTGCTTAGTAAGCTTGTGTCTATATAAAGTGTGGTTTGATTGCTCGAGGACGAGAAATGGTTTAAGTGTGTGGTGTTTATGGTAGGTTATAATCTCATGTTTTAGTCGATTATTACATTCCAATTTACTGCACTTTAGTTGAGCTTGACCTTTAATTGCTAGTGTTTTGCACTAATTGTGTGTTTTACGCCTTGTAGGAGTGATTACGAGCTATGTAGATGTTATGGAATGAATTCAAGTGATTTGGATCTTTGAATTCTGATTAAAAGCCCAAGGAATTAAGCCGGTATCGTGTTCAGAAATCAACGGATGATAGTTTAGAACGAACGAAGAATCGAGTAGGCATATTATGCACTGTCTAGTAAAATATACATAACTCTTCTCTCATAACTTAGTCTGGAATCTACAATATATTTTTGGAAAGATAATTCAAAGGTATAAAACTTTCATGTTTTATGTGTTTTCAAATTTCCAACATAACAGAGTGAAAAGTAAGCACCAAGTGCGCGGCAAGTGCGTGTCAGCGCATATGGGGAAGAATAGTGTGAAAAGTGTGTGGTCAAGTGCGCGGACGCGCACATCCTATCCGGAGAAAGTGTCCTTTTCGCATAGAAGAAGGTGTAATTGTTTGGGCCCGACCTTACTTGGTATATATACATGGAAAAATGGTATTTTGAGGACTATGGACATAATTTAGACCTAAGGAGCTAAGGAGAAGAGGGAGAAGCAACAGCACAAGGAATCCATCATTCAATCCCAACTCAAGACAAGGGTTTGGATGTTTTATGTTTTCCTTTGACTTAAACTTAATCGTGATGAATTTCTCCATGTCCATGGAGTAATTATTCCTTAGGGATGATGGATTTGGTATTTTGAGAATTGTTTGTGGATATTAACTCTAGTGTTTGTGTATTGAATCGTTTTGGGTATTTTAGTTGTTGCACACATATATTCACTTGTTTATGTAATCGAAAGAGTCACAACTTGTGATGTTTTTCATTATCTTGTTGGTTGAATTCATTAATTCTTATTAGTAATCGGAGGAGGCTAGTTGAATTAATGCTTAGACCTTGTTAGGAGGATAATCGAAAGAGGTTCTTCCAAGGACCAATTCACTACGAATTCATGCATATCTTCACCGAGATGAACTTAGTTCATATTGTGAGGTTGAGACTTAATCGAGAGAGGAGTTTCTACTAAATGTTTGAACTAATAATAGGGTGAATTCGAGAGACTCACTTGAACTATAGAGTGAAGTAACTAGAGTTAATTCCCAAACAAGTATCTTACACCTATCCAATCAACCCCCATTTTCTCCCATTGATATCTTCATTGCTTACTCTTGTCGCGATTTTCATTATTCAATAGTTTAGACTCTTAGTTAAATTTAGTTTAAATCACAAAACTCTCAATTGTTGATCATCTTGGACATCAATCTAGCTAGAAACTACGATAATAATGTTTAACACCAATCCCTGTGGACACGATATTTTAATTTACTATACTCGACTAGCGAGCATATTTTAGTGTGTGTTCAGATCTCGTCAGTATGGGGTTCATCTCTACCTCAAGTCTCCTGGATAGATCTTATCCAAGCAGTCTCCTCTATGTGCCTATAGGACCAATACCGAGATCTACATAAGAAGTGTAGAACTGTAGTATAAGTACAACCGACCCAATGTACTCAGTAAGTGTCGAACCTAACCTCGACTAGGTAGTGACGAGACTAAGACGAGACACATGCTAAAAACATGTGCAATTATATACATAAAACAATGGAATACAAATAAAACATCAAAAGTAACAACAAGGTAGGGACATATAGTAGAAACAATAAGAAAAAGTCATAAACCTCTTTCAAAATGAGCATCAAAACCACCAAGTCAAGGTCATATCTCAATTTTCAAGTCATACAATAAAATCAACCAATTGCACGGTATCACCCTTCGTGTTTTTATTCTCATCCTAACCATATATCATAAATGCAAGTGCACGACATCACTCTTCGTCTTTTACTCTCATCCTCACCATATAATATAAATAAGCATGTGCACGGCATCACCCTTCGTGCTTTTAACCTCACGATCACTCAATAAATAATATCAATATTCAAACAAGGCACGACAACACGCATCATGCTCTTCATTCTTCCTCACCAAGCAAAAACAACAATACAAATATTAAACAAGGTGGGAAGAAAATACACTTCAACAATAGTTTTGGAATCCACTCGTCATACGAGAATCTTTCGACAATTATAGCCAACAATCAATTACAAATTCTACATTCTCAACGCCCAATACTGAATCAATTCAATATAAGAAATAACTTGAAAGCGACTAGTCAAAATACAAGCGATCAATCTAAGGCATGAAAGATATAGTAAATGAAATAACATGGTACAATTAAGGCAAATTTTACCCGCATGCTTATCCCATTGCCAACGCATATGCACTCGTCACCTCGCATATACGCCGACCCCAACATATAGTTCACATAGACGAATAGATTCGATTCAATCTTAATTCTCTCAAATAAAAATTAACCATGACACTTACCTCTTTCCGCAACTAAATCAATAATCAACCACGGCATTTCGTTTTTAACAAGCCTCAAATCCAACCAAATCTAGCCAATTATCATTCAAGCAATTCAGAATAAACTTTAGAAACTACCAAAAAATGAAAAAGGTTCAATTTTAATCATATTTGGTATAGTCAACAAAATTTAACTCCCACACTTGGTCGAAATTTGAGATTCAGAGCAAACTCCGATGATCCATTCATCCCTGAGCTTGGTTATGTGATTTGTTTCGAAATTCGACCTCAGTTTAAGGTCTAAATCTAATTTTGTAAAATTTCTAAATTATACCCAAAACCCCTGATTTCTACTTTGAATTCATGGATTTGATATTAAAAATTCATGGAAAAGTAATTTAATTGATTGAGAACTAGTTAAGTTCCTTACCAATGAATTTGGAAAGAAAATGTTCTTGAAAAATCGCCTCTAGAGAGCTTAGGGTTGAAAAATGGTGTAAAATGATCTAAGTCCCAATTTTCCAACTTTTAACTAGCTGCAGATGTTGCAATTGCAAACAATTCATCGCAATTGCGTGACCTGTAGACCTGAAGCACCAGAATTTTCCAATAACAATTCAATAATACTCCAAACACATCTAAAACTCATCCGAGCCCCTCGGGCTCCAATCCGAAAATGCACACAAGTGTAATAACATCACATGAACTCACTCGCCTCAAATCATCAAAATAACATCAAACATCATGAACCGATCATCAAAACTCAAGAATTTCAACTTAAAACTCAACTTTTATAACTTTTCACATAATGCACCGAAATGTCTCGAGTCACTTGGTACCCCAACTGAGCATACGTACAAGTCCAAAAAAATCATATGAACCTACCGAAATTATAAAAATATCAATCCGAGATCGTTGACTGTGGTCAACTTTAGCCTCATTTTAAGTCAAATATGACGTTTTAAAAAAATTACATAAAAGCTTTCCGAAATGCGACACGGACCACACACCCAAGTCATATAACATTAAATGAAGCTATGAGAGGTCTTGAAAAATAGAAATTAAGGCTAGTACTCAAAATGACCTATCGGGTCGTCACATACTCTACCTCTAATAGAATAGCCATAGATCAAATTCTCATCAAGATACACCGTATTGAAGTTTAAAATATGTGTCCTATATTCATGGTACTTACGAATCATGGAGACGTGAAATACCAGATGTACCTCTATTAAGCTAGGAGGCAATAGAAGCCTATAAGCAACCTCCCCAACTCTCTCCAAGATCTCAAACGACCCAATAAACCTCGGGCTCAACTTTCCCTTCTTCCCAAACTTTATCACGCCCCTCATAGGCGACACTCGGAGAAAAACCTTCTCACCTACAATGTAAGCCACATCTCCAACCTTCTTGTCTGCATAACTCTTTTGCCTAGACTGAACTGTACAAAGTCGCTCCTGAATCACTAGAACCTTATCCAATCTATCACGGACCAAGTTAGTGCCCAGCAATCTAGCCTCTCTTGGCAAAAACCAACCAATTGGTGAACGACATAGCCTCCCATATAAGTCCTTATACGGAGCCATCTGGATATTCGACTGATAGTTGTTGTTGTAGGCGAATTCCGCTAGTTAAAAACTGGTCCCAATGACCCACGAAATCCGTAGAGCATGATCGCAATATATTCTCCAATATTTGAATAGTGTGCTTGGACTGTCCGTCCGTCTGAGCATGAAATGCGGTACTCAGCTTGATCCGCATGCCCAACTTACGCTGCACAACTCTCCAAAAATGTGATGTGAACTACGTGCCTCGGTCAGAATAATGAAAATAGGAACGCGTGCATGCAGATAATCTCCTAGATGTAATTCTAAGCCAACTACTATGAAGAATAGGAAGTCATCATCGGAATGAAGTGTGCAGACTTAGTCAATCGGTCCATAATAAATCAAACTGCGTCATATTTATTCAAGATTCATGATAAGACTACCACAAATTCATAGTGATGTACTCTCACTTCCACTCGGGTATCTCTAATCTCTAAGTTAACCCACCCGATTTTTGATGCTCGTACTTCACCTGTTGACAATCCAAACAACGAGAGACATGACTGACAATATATTTCTTCATCCTCCACCACCAACAATGTTGTTTCAAGTCACAATACATCTTTGTGACACTTGGTGAATGGGATAGCGTGAAATGTGAGCCTCTTCAATGATAAACTCTCTCAACTTATCAATATTCAGAATACAAATCCTACCCTAAAGACACATTAAACCATCGTTTCCAATCACAACCTCCTTGGTGCCTCCTCGTTGCACCGTGTCCTTCAACAATAACAAGTTAGGATCATCAAATTGGTGAGCCTTGATGTGCTCCAACAACGATGATTGTGCCACAATTGAAGCAAGAACCTGACTAGTCTTTGAAACATCCAACCTCGTGAACTGATTGGCCAAGGCATGAATATCCATGTCTAGTGGCCTCTCTACTGCCAGTAAATATTCCAAATTGCCCATGTTCTCAGCCTTCCTACTCAATGCATCGACCACTATGTTGGCATTCCCCGGATGATATCGTATGGTAATACCATAGTCTTTCAACAACTCTAACCTTCTCTGCTATAGAAAATTAAGGTCCTTCTGCTTGAATAGGTGCTGGAGACTCCGATGACACCGTATACATAGTTCCTCCAAATCTTCAACGCGTGAACAATGACTGCCAACTCCAATCATGCACAGGGTAATTCTTCTCATGAATCTTCAACTGACGAGATGTGTTGGCAATCACCCTACTGTCCTGCATCAACACCGCGCCAAGGCCAGTACGCGATGCATCATAATACATAGTGTTTTATTCTGAACTTTTAGGAACCACCAACACTGGATCTATTGTCAATGCAACCTTGAGCTCTTAAAATCTCACCTCGCACTCATCGGACCATCTGAAATGATCACCCTTCTGGGTCAGCTTTGTCAATGGGGATGAGATAGATGAAAACCCCTCCATGAATCGGTGATAATAACCCACCAAACCTAAGAAGCTCCAAATCTCTATAGTTGAAGTAGGTCCAGGACAGTTTTGAACTGCCTCAATCTTTTTAAGATCTAACTTAATGCCCTCGGAAGATACTACATGCCCCAAAAAGGCAATCGAGTTTAACAAGAGCACACACTCCGAAAACTTTGGCATATAGCTGACGATTCTTCAAAGTTTGAAGTATGATCCGAAAATGCTGCTCATGCTCCTCTCAACTATGGAAGTAAACCAGTGTATCATCAATGAAGACGATCAAAAAGGAATCCAAATAAGGCTTGAACACCCAATTCTTCAAATCCATAAAGGTTGCTGGGGCATTATTCAAGTCAAATGACATCACTAAGATCTCGTAGTGACCATACGAGTATGAAAAGCTGTCTTAGGGACATCTGATGCCCTAATCTTCACCTGATAGTATCCCGACCTCAAATCAATCTTTGAAAATACCTTGGAACCCTAAATCTAGTCAAATAAGTCATCAATCCTTGGAAACAAATACTTGTTCTTCATATTGACTTTGTTCAACTGTTGATAGTCTATGCACATACTTATCGATTTGTCCTTTTTCTTCAGAAACAACACCGGTGCACCCAAAGGTGAGACACTAGACCTAATGAATCCCTTGTCAAGAAAATCATCCAACCGATATTCAATTATTTCAACTCACCCGGGGCCATACAACATGGTGGAATAGAAATGGGTTGAGTGCCAGGAATCAAGTAAATGCAAAAGTGGATATCTCGGTCAGGTGGCATACCCGACAAATTTGTAGGAAACACCTCTCGGAACTCCCTCACCATCAGAATTGAATCTATGGAAGAAACCTCAGTACTAGAATCATATATATATAATCCAAATACGACAAAAATCCCTTCTCGACCATATGTCGAGCCTTCACATATGAAATGACCCTGCTAGCGGAATGACAATGAGTCCATCTACACTCCAATCGAGGCAACCACAAAATGGCTAACGTCATAGTCTTGGTATGAAAATCTAAGATAGCGTGATAAGATGACAACCAATCCATTCCAAAAATACACATAAAAATTCAACCCTAGTCTCATAGCTCCCAATAGTGACCAAATATGAACGACATACCAGTTTTTGAACAGAACTTTGATAGGCGAGATGTGTAAGCACCGCGAAGGTGTGAAGCGATCTCGTACTAAATGAAATGACTTTTCGGTCCACCACAATAAAATCCCCCGTAGACACATAAACATGAGCACTCAAAGAATCACGAGACATATCCAAATATGATGACATATACGAATAAATGGAACCCAGGTCAAATAAAACTGATGCATCTCTCTGGAAAAACAGAAACAATACCTGTGATGATCGCATCAGATGACTCCTCCTTAGGTCTACATGGAAATGCATAGCAACGGGCTGAGCCCTACCAATCTGACCTCCACCTATTAAACGACCCCTCACTGGATGACCTCTACCTCTAGCTGCCTGACCCCTGCCCCTAGATGACTGGGTAGGTGGTAGAGCAACTGGTGCCAGAACCATGGCACGAGTACCTTGTTGTGGCATGCTGCTATATGACCTGGGGAAAAAACTCGCGACGTGCCTCAGTTTTTGAAAAGTATTACAAGCCCTTCGACTGATGTGGCTGTTGAACATGGAACTAGCCTTGTCGACCTGAATAACCACCCTGATAAATCTAAATTGGTGCACTAACCAGAGGTGAGGGTGCATTGTATGCTAGCTGCTCAGAATAAGGTCCATAAGCACTGTGGGTGCCTGAGGCACCATGTGATATCGGAAGCGCGGACTGAAACAACCTGATAGGATGGTCTCTACCGAAAGAACCCATGCCTCCAAAGGAGTCACCACTGAAACCACCAAACTGACGAGGACGCTTCTCAGATATTGCCTCTCTACCCTGTCCACGAAACCTCTCGATCCCCCAAGCGATCTCCACAACCCGAGTAAAAGAAATATCATCCTCAGTCTCTCTGTTCATCTGTAGCGTGATGCCGTAAGTAAGGCCAACAGAGACTTGAGAAAAAGCTCAGGTCATTGCTGGAACCATGGAACGAGTACCCTGTTGTGGCATGCTGCTCTATGACCTGTTGTGTCATGCTGCTCTATGACCTGGGTCAAAACCTCGTGAAGTGCCTCGGGTTCCTACAACTATAACAAGCCCTCGACTGATGTGACTGTTGACCTTGGAACTGGCCTTGTCGACCTGAATAACCACCCTGATAACTCTAAATGAGAGGCGCACTAACTGGAACTGAGGGTGTACTGTATACTAGCTACTCGAAACGAGGTCTATAAGCCATGTGGCTGCCTGAGGTACCATGTGATACCTGAAGCGCTAACTGAAACAACCTGATAGGATGGTCTCTACCAAGAACCCCTACTTCCAAATTAGGCACCACTGAAACCACTAAACTGACGAGGCCTCTTCTCAAATATCGCCTCTCTACCCTGGCCATGAAACCTCTCGATCTGCCTAGCAATCTCTATAACCCGAGTTAAAGAAATATCATCCTCAGTCTCTATGGAAATCTGTAGCCTGATACCGTAAGTAAGCCATCTATAAACCTCCATACCCTCTCCCTCTATGTAGGGATCAAGATAACTTCATGGCGTTATAATTCTACAGATCTTGTCTCATACTAGGTAACAGTCATGCTACCCTGCTGGCAGCGCTCAAACTGACTGCGAAAATCCTCTCTTTAGGTGAAGGGGATGAACTTCTCTAACAATAGCTGTGAGAACTGAGCCCAAGTGAGAGGAGGTAAACCTCTTGTCTACCTCGAACATACTCTTTCCATCTCCTCTTAGTGGAGCCATGCATCTGAAACACTGCGAAGTCAACTCCATTGAACTCCACTATACCCATATTGCGCAATGCCTCATGGAAACGGTCTAAGAGATCCTGGGGGGAGGGTCCTCAGAAGGTGAGTTGGAAACAACTTGGTGAAATTGTCCAACCCCTTCAGCCCCTCGGACGACATCGTGGTTCCCTTCCTGGATTGTGCAACAATAACAGGCTAAACTGCTCCAACTGACGAAATTGTCAGAGTCTAATGTTTGTGATCCATATACTTTGGAGTGTGAGTAGCAGGAGTCTAGGCTCCTCCCTCGGCCTGAGAGATGGTTGGTTTTAGAGGGAACATACCATCCTAGGCCACACTCTCTATAAAGCCCACCAGGCGGACTAGGGCATCGTGAAATACTGGGGTAGTAATGAACCCATCTGGGTCCTGAGCCGGTCCAACTGGCACGGTCTAAACAAGGACCTCCTTATCCAGCTCGATCTGAGGCTCTACAATAGGTGTTGCTACACGTGCTCGAGGCTGAGCTCTACCAAATATTCGGCTTAAAGTATGTATATTTATATACATATTGCCTTGCATTTTACTCATATTTCGCAGATTTTGAATATGTAATGTAATAATTTGTGCCAATTCGTGGTATTTTTGTGTGTACGAATCAGCCAAAGTCAATGTGAGACGATGGTGCATGATTTGAAGCAAAAATGGGATGAAATGAAAAAAATGCCACAAAAGTAGCGCCCAGGCAAGCATGGGGTGCTATCTGTGGCGCAGAAATCAGACCTTTCCCAGCGCCAAGGCTAACGCCCCAATGCTACCCTGGGCACTGGAGATGGTAACTTATCCTATTTTCCCGGCACTTGGTTATTTTGACCCAAGATGCCCCAACTCGTATAAAAGCAAGTCTAGACCTATTTCGGAGGGGGAGCCGCCACTTTGAGAGAAAAACACATGCAGGTAATACTCGGGAGAACACAATTCATCGATTCTTCCACCCTTCATCTAGTATTCATAGCTTTTATGTTTAAAAATGATATTTTGATTATTGTTATGAGCATGGGTGGCTAATAACCTCATTATTCTGGGGTTATAGGTCATTCTTGACTATTGTAATTTGACGGTTGATTAATTTTCTTGATTTTATCATATTAATTTATTTATTCAATCTTGCACTTAATTATTCTATTGTGTAGGTAACAACAGAGTACTATTTATGAATTTATGGTTGAACTCGAAAGTGGGACCTATAGATTGCATATAAGATTGGATAAATTAAGTTCTTGAACCCGGGCATCGGAGAATAGATTCGCGACTAGCATAGACATATTCTAGTTGCCTTACTTTGTTATTGTTGCAAGAAATACACACGCATTCTTGTCAAGTTTGATTCTATAGACATATAGTCTTAGGTTGGATTGAATAGGCGAGCGAAGCGTCGAAAGAACTTCGCAAGCATAATAAACCCTGCTAATCAACAAATTAGATAAATCAAGTGATTACATCAACCCAAAAAACGTAACAGGATAGTTATGAATCCCAAAGCCTTGAAATATCCCCATCTCATTGAATTCGTTCTAAGTGTTTGTTTGCTCTACTTACGATTTTGTTTTGTTGCTTGCTTATTACTTTGTAGTAATTTAGTTATAAAATCACTATTACCTTTTTCACATTCACTTGAGAAATAAATTTATAAATAACTTGGATTGGACAATAGTTGATCATAAATTCTCGTGGGAATGATACTTTCTTATCACTTTATTACTTGTGAACCGCGTAAACTTGCGTGTACGTTTGGACCCAACATGTTTTTGGCGTCGTTTTCGGGGATCTAAAAATTAGCTACTTGTCTGAAATAAGCTTTTATTTTTTTTCGAGATTTAATTTGTTTTGATGTTTTTTACTCTACAAGTGTTCATATTGAATGCTATAAAGAAGTAACAATTTGAACGATCTTCCGTCTTTTGATCCTGAACCCGAAAGACTCCTCTACAGGTTAAGGAGGGAGGCAAAAGCAAGAGCTAGAACTGCAGAATTGGGTGTTGTAGTCCAACCACAGCCAATTGAAATGGCAGAGAATTATGAGAGATTGATGATTGAGGCCGCAAGGCCTAACTTGCGCACATGACTGTCCATTGTGAAACCTGGCATAACTGGGCACTTTGAGCTGAAACAGTACATGGTGTAACTGATCCAATCCACCGGGCAATTTGTGGGTTTACTGAGTGAAGATCCGCCAAAGGCACATACATAATTTTTTGGAGATTACGGATATATACAATTATATGAACGTCCCCAAGGACTATGTCAGACTGACCTTGTTTCCCTTTTCTCTATTAGGGGAAGCAAAGGAGTGGTTGAACAAAGATCCAGCAAACTCAATCAGAACATGGGATGATCTAGCACGGAAATTCCTTATCAAATTCTTTCCCACAAAGACAACAAAGTCACTGAGAAGCCAAATTCTAGGGTTTCAACAAAAAGATGATGAGACTCTACGTCAAGACTGGGAGAGATATAAAAAGATACTCAAAGATTGACCAGATCACTCTCAAACTGATGAATTCCTGGGTCATACTTTTGTTGATGGGTTACACGAAGAATCCAAGATGAATCTTGATTCATCCTGTGAAGGTAGTTGCATGGCTAGGCCGTACAGTGAAATCCAACTCCTGCTGAATAATTTCACGGCTAACGATAACAATTGGCAAGGTGAGGGTGAACTAATAAGGATGGTAAAACATAAAGCATCAGGTACACTCAAACTGGATGATGTGTCCGCCATGCGAGCAGAAATTTCTAAACTTACCAATCACGTGGCTAAGATGTCAATGGGTCAAGGGAATCAGATGCAGCGGGTTCAAAGGATGGCCATATATTGTGAAATTTATGGAGAAGGTCACACGAGTGACCAATGTCTAGTGAATCCATAATCTATTTATTATGTGGGCCGGCATAGTAGAAGTTCAATGAACCAAAATGCACAATATGGGAATACTTATAATCCCAACTGGAGGAACCACCCGAATTTCTCATAGGGTGGAAATAATGCTATTCAAAATCAATACAGACCCTAAGTAAACTACAATCAGCCCTAAAATCCACCACAACAGGTAGAAGAAAGAACCAATGATATGTTGAAAGTTGTTAATTCACAACCAGCAACTTTGAACAAACATCCAGCAGTTGTGGACTGACTTTCGAAATTTAGAAAGGAAGATTGGGTAGTTAGATGCACAATATATTACTCGACCTATTGGAGCACTACCAAGTGACACTGAGAAGAATTCCATTGAACAAGTGCAAGCAATTAATCTAAGAAGTGAGAAAGCATTGGAGGAGGTTCCACCTAAAAAGTATGTGCCTAGAGAAAATTTTAAAGGATTGGTACCTCAACCAGAGGTAGAAGTTGAAAATACAGATGATGAACACATGCAGGAGATAAAGGTGTGGCCACAACCACCTTTTCCTCAAAGGTTGCAAAAGTCGAAAAATGAGTCCAAACACAAAAATATCTTAGATATTTAGAGCCAGGTGCTGGTGAATATACTTTTGATAGAAGTGCTGCAAGAAGTTCCTAAATATGCAGAGTACTTGAGAGATGTGGTCAATAAAAGAAGGATGACAGAGTTTGAAACAATTGCACTTACTGAGGACTACAGTGCTAGAGTACATAGTAATCTCCCACCTAAGTTGAATGATCCTAGTTGTTTTACAATCCATTGGAGATTGGAAAACACGAGGTTGGTAGAGCCTTGTGCGATCTGGGAGCGAGCGTTAATTTGATGCCACTATCAGTGTTCAAGCATCTCGATCTTGGAGCCCCCATGCCCTACTACTATAAGTCTACAACTAGCGGATCGGTCATTAGCAGTGCTTGAAGGAGTTATTGAAGATGTGTTGGTGCGAGTGGGGAAGTTCATCTTTCCAACCAATTTCATTATTCTTGACTACATGTCCGATGAGGAGGTTCCAATTATTTTGGGGCGACCATTCTTGGCTATTGGCGGAGCACTTATTTATGCGAGGGAGGGAAAACTAAAGATGAGAGTTCATGATGAAAAATCACATTTAATTTTACAAGGCGCTTAGCCTTCCTAAGAATTATGAGGATTTGTGCATGATCTCTGTGGTAGAATCAAAGTTGATAGAGAAAAGTCCTTATGTGGAGCCTACTGGCATGGAAAAGAAAATCGAGTTAGAAGAAGAGGTGTTGCGAGCTGAATGTGTAAAGATAAAAGAGAAAAGGGATAGAGAGGAAAGATTAAATCCTCCTAGAGTGCCCAAGAAAGCAAAACTCCATGGGAAGAGGAGGAAACAAAAGCGCCCAGACTGAGCAGAGTAGTAGAGTCGTGCCATGACTATAAATAAGGCGCTCGTAGGGAGGCAACCCAACATGTATTTCATTTATTCTTATTTTTATTTTTTTAGTGTAACATTTTTTTATTTATTTTTCAGATTAGGGAAAGTCTGAGTACCTGAAGTTAAAGTCGAGGAGTATGTTTAAGCTTAAGTGTGGGGTCGTACCGACCCTTAATATCGAGGATCATGTACTAGCTAGGCCCTAGAGGGTCTCAGGCAGTATTTCTCATCCTTTTTTTGATATTTTCTCTGTGACCATGCATCGTGGACTATGCATGTCATAAGTGTGGCGTGAGGGAATTACTTTCTTAGTGTAATTGCATGAAAATCTTTTCTCATTATTTTTTTATACAACCCATAGTTAGAAGTATTCTAGTTTATAATAGTAGACTTATCAAAAAAAATTAGAAAAAGCTAGGACTTTTCACGACGATGGATCTCTTAGACAACTTCTTTAAGGGATTGAATTCCAATTAAAAACACTAAAAAGATTTTCTCCTATTTCTTTTCAGGATAGTTAGGTAGTATCCCTTGGTTTTCTTTGGGTGCTGGCTCTTTACTAAGGGTGTAATTTTTTTTTTAGGAGTAGGATAGGAAGAAATCTGAGTTGCTCTAAGATACTTGTTGACATGTTTGGTTCTGGCACATTAGGATATGACATGCACTCTGTCTTCATGTTAAATTTTATTTGAAATGTGATGCTTAAGTAAAATAAATAGACTACTCTGCAACGTCTTTTCTCAGTTGTTTGACTTGTATGTCACCTAGTGCATTATTGCTCAACTTTCTCTACAATATGTGCTTGCTTGACTTGAGAGTTGAATAGAATCGTCTTGATTGAGTCATGTGCAATGTAAGTGTAAGGATTTTTGTTTGTAGTCTAGAACTTACCTTGTGTTTTAATCAAAGTGAAATCATTAAGTTGTATTAGTCTAGGAGATCACATAGGCGTTTCCTGTTTGATCATAGATGTGCATGTCACTTACAAATAAATTTTTCCCGTTGCTAGCCCCTTTGATCCTATAGAACTTTTCTTAGGCACCTACACAACAAGTCATATATCTATTTGTTCTTAATTTGAGCTTGTTGAACCTTTACTTCCGAAGGCATTTAGGCACTAAAAGAAGCAAGGTGAGAGAATTGGGATATAGCTTTCGAGTGGATCCATGGAAGGGCCCATAAGGTGAACTAAAGTTGTGAAAAATATGCCAATGAACCTTAATGTATGGAGTGTGTGTATAAAAACAAAAGAGACAAATAATGTTGATAGTAAAAAAGAAGAAAAACACACACCTCCTAGTCTTACTAATTCGTGCTAGTGGGGATGTATAAGTGCTTAATTGAAGAAAGCTCTATGTTTTGTATGGTTTGTGGCGAGTGAAATGGTTGAGAAGAAACGTGCTCGATTCTTGAGTGTAGTGTATTAAAGTATTTAGGAGGGTTAGTCACTATTTCTAAATATATCCTACGCACCCCTTAGCCTACACTACAACTCATAAAGTCCTAATTGATCATAGACTTGGCTAGCTTAGATTAGTAGAGATGTATACTACGAGCAAGCTTATGGTATGACCACATGATGCACACGAATTTCTTTGTGAGAGTGAGCGACTTTTGTTCAATGTGTGATGTACTTAGTTATCAAAGTCATATTTGAATGTGTGGACTATTTCTATATTCACTCACTTGTTTGTTGGTGAGGGCGCATGATCTCATTACGAATTGGTAAGGTTGTGAACTTCTCGTGTTGGGTGAGTGCTCGAGTTGAGGGTGCTTAGTGGGAACAAGTCGGCTCTTGAGGTAGGGTGGTTGTGTATAGGTTGTTTGAATTGGTTGACTTGCATTGTGTATACTTGGGCATGTTTAAAACGGGAAGAATGTGAATTTCATATGTTCATGCTTGATTGCCGGTATCGATTATTGTCAAAGGTAGAGTGTATGATTGAAAAATTGAATTTATCCTCCCTAGTTGAGATGTACATTGTTGGAGTGTAGTCTATAGTTCCATTTCTCGAGGGCAAGCAAGAGTCTAAGTGTGAGCTGTTGATGTTCGGCATAAAGTATGTATATTTATATGCATATTGCCTCGCATTTTACTCATGTTTCGTAGATTTTGGATGTATAATGTAATAATTTGTGTTAATTCGTGGTATTTTCAGGTGTAGGAGTCATCCGGAGGCAATGTGGGATAAAGGTGCGTGATTTGAATAAAAAAGGGGACGAAATGGAAAAAATGCCACAAAGTAGCGCCCAAGCTAGCGTGAGGCGCTACCTGTGACTCAGAAATCCGACCTCCAAATTTTCTAGCGCCAGGGCTAGCTCCCCACGCTAGCCTGGGTGCTGGTGACGGGAACTTATCCTATTATGCCCGGGACTTGATTATTTTGACCTAAGACGCCCCCATCTCGTATAAAAGCAAATCTAAACCTATTTTGGAGGGGGAGACGTCACTTTGAGAGAAAAACACAAGCACGTAACATTCGGGAGTATGGAATTCATTGATTCTTCCATATTTCATCTAGTATTCATAGCTTTTATGTTTAAAAGTGATATTTTGATTATTGTCATGAACATAAGTGCCTAAGAACCTCATTATTCTGGGGCTATGGGTCGTTCTTGACTATTATAATTTGACTGTCGATTGTTTTGCTTGATTTTATCATATTAATTTGCTTATTCAATCTTGCACTTAATTATTCTATTGCGTAGCTAACAATAGAGTACTATCTATGAATTTATAGTTGAACTCAAAAGTGAAAACTATAGATTGCATATAATATTGGATAGAGTAAGTTCTTGAATCTGGGCATCGGAGAATAGATTCGTGATTATGATAGACATATTCTAGTTGCCTTACTTGGTTATTGTTGCAGGAAATACACATGCGGTCTTGCCAAGTTTGATTCTATAGGCATATAGTCTTAGGTTGGCTTGAATAGGCGAGCGAAGCATCGAAAGAACTTCGCGAGGATAATAAACCCTGCTAATCAAAACATTAGATAAGTCAAGTGATTGCATCAACCAGAAAAACGCAATAGGAGAGACGTAAATTCCATAACCCTGAAATATCCCCATCTCATTGAATTCTTTCTAAGTGCTTGTTTGCTCTGCTTGCGATCTTATTTTCTTGCTTGCTTATCAGTTCGTAGTAATTTAGATATAAAAATCACAATTATCATCATCACACTCACTTGAGCAATAAATTGCTTGGATTGGATAATAGTTGATCATAAATTCTCGTGGGAATAATACTTTCTTATAACTTTATTACTTGTCGATCGCGTATACTTGTGTGTGATTTTGGACCCAACATTCCCCTGCCTCTGGCTCTACCTCAGCCTCGGTCCTGGCCGTTACCCCTGGTAGTGTCTACAACTTGGGGATCCGGCTCCTCATCAATTGTGGAAGCCGTGCGTATCCTCACCATCTGTGAGAGAACAAGAATAGAATGATTTAATATGATAGAATAAAATCGCATAATAGAGAAAGAAAGAAGGTGAAATTTCCTAAAGCATTATAGCCTCTAGAAGATAAGTACAAACGTCTCTGTATCGATCCTCGAGACTCTATTAAGCTTGCTCATGACTCGTGAAACTTACACAACCTAGTGCTCTGATACCAACTTGTCACAACTCGAAATCTAACCACGGGGCCGTGATGGAACCTAACATCCGCTTGCTAGGAAAGCCAACATCAGTTAAGATTAACAAATTTTAACAATTTAAAAGAAGAATATTAATAAATAATGACTGAAATGCTCTGAAATACATATAATAAATTCATAAATAACGCGGTCTGTACTAATCTCAGAAATCCGGAGTCACAAGTACATGTACTATAAATATAGTCTGAAACGAAATATAACTGTTGAAATAAGGCAAACAATAAAACAAGACAAATGAAGTGGACTTCAGGGACTATGAGTGTCGTGCAGCTCTACCTCAAGTCACATGGATAGATCTGATTCGAGCAGTCTCCTTTATGCCCTGCTAGGACCAATAGCGGGATCTGCACAAGAAGTGCAGAGGTGTAGTATGCGTATAACTGACCCAATGTACTAAGTGACGAAGCTAACCTCAATGTGGTAGTGACGAGACTAAGGCAAGGCACCTACTAAAAATATGTGCAATTATATACATAAAACAATAAAATAGCAAATAAAGCATTAAAAGTAACAACATGATAGGGACATGTAGAAAGGGACAGCAAGCCGAAACAATAAGAAAAAGTAAACAAGTAAACACCTTTCAAAATGATCATCGAAACCACTAAGTCAAGGTCATATCTCGATTTCCAAGTCATGCAATAAAATCAACCAATTGGACGGCATCACCCTTTGTGATTTTGCTCTAATCCTCACCATATATTATATATGCAAGTGCACGACATCACCCTTCGTGCTTTTTCTCTCATCATCACCATATAATGTAAATAAGAATGTGCACGACATTAATCTTCGTGGTTTTAACCTCACAATCGCTCAATAAATAATATCAACATGAAGACGTGGCACGACAACATCCTTCGTGCTCTTTACTCTTCCTCACCAAGAAACAACAATAACAAAAATATCAAGAAAGGTGAAAAGCAAATACACTTCATCAATAGTTTTGAAATCCACTCGTCATACGAGAATCTTTGCACAATTAGAGCCAACAACCAATTAAACGTTCCAAGTTCTCAACACCTATTATTGCATCAATTCAATATAAGGAATAAGTTAAAAACGACTATTCAAAGAACTGGCGATCTATCTAAGGCATGAAAATTATAGCAAATAAATAATATGGTACAATTAAGGTAAATTTCACTCGCATGATTATCCCATAGCAAATGCATATGCATTCGTCACTCTGCATATGCGGCACCCCTAATACATAATTCACATAACAAATAGACTTGATTCTATCTTAATTTCATCAAATCAAAGTTAATCACGACACTTACCTCTTTTCGCAACCAAATCAATAATCAACCACGACTTTTCCTTTCGAACAAGCCTCCAAACCAACTGAATCTAGCCAATTATCGTTCAAACATCCAGAATAAGCTTTAGAAACTACTCACAAATAAAAAAGGTTCAATTTTGATCATATTTGGTAAAGTCAACACAAGTCAACCTCAGTCATGCTTGGTCAAAATTAGAGATTCGGACCAAATTTCGATTATCCATTCCAGGAGCCCGGTTATATGATTTGTTTCGAAATTCAACCTCAATTTGAGGTCTAAATATCAATTTTACAATCTTCCTAAATTCTACCAAAAACCCCTAATTTTTACCTTGAATGCATGGATTTGATGTTAAAAATCCATGGAAAAGTAATTAAAATTGATTGAAAACTAGTTAAAGTTGCTTACCAATGAATTTGGGGAGAAAATGTTCTTCAAAAACTGACTCTAGAAAGCTTAGGGTTGAGAAATAGTTTAAAATGAGCTAAGTCCCAATTTCCCCAACTTTTACCCAGTTGCAGATGTCGCAATTGCGATGTTCGCAAAAGCGAACAACTACCCAGCCTCTTTGATGTCACATTTGCGATATAATGGTTACATTTGCGATTGACCCCTTACTCGCAAAAGCTAGATAGCCTTCACATGTGAAAACCGTCCAGCCCAGCTTCCAGTCGCATTTGCATCATTCCCATCGCAAAAACGTATACCCCCAACTCGCATTTGCTACAGCCATTTCGCATTTGCGAAGATCATAGCTCTCCCCATATATTGCATTTGCGAGCCCAACTTTGCAAAAACGGGACTCGCAATTGTGAATAGGTCATCACAATTGCGAGACATGCAGACCTGATGCACCAGATTTTTCCAACAGCAGTTCAATAACACTCCAAACACATCTGAAACTTATCCAAGTCCCTCGGACTTCAATCCGAACATGCACACAAGCGTAATAACATCACAAAAACTCACTCACTCACTTAAATCATCAAAGTAACATCAAACATCAAGAATCGATCATCAAAACTCAAGGATTTCAACTTAATGCTCAACTTTTTTTTAATTTTCACATAATGTGCCGAAACACGCTCGGGCCAATAAGGACCCCAATCGAATATGCGTACAAGACCACAAATATCATTCGAACCTACAGGAATCGTCAAAACACCGATCCGAGATCGTTTACCTAAAATGTTGACCGTGGTCAACTCTAACCTCATTTAAGTCAAAAATCATTTTTTTGTTCAAAATTTCACATAAGCGACACAGATCACGTACGCAAGTCATACAATATCAAATGAAGCTATAATATGTCTCGGACTAGTACTCAAAATGACCTATTGGATGGTGACATTTATATGCACAATTTAATTTGTTAATAAGCTTCATTCAGCCCCCGAGCTCCGCCACGGCTGGTGGGCAGAAGAGATTTGTTTTTTAAAGAGATCATTTATATTATATTATTTGATTGGTTTGCATTTTGTTGATATGAGAAAATGCCAAATAGAATGAAGGATTTATTCTTTTGTTTGTTGAAGAGATTACTCTATATATGTAATTAGGAAAACAAAATATTCCCATAATATTTTTCTAATATTATCAGACTTAAAAGTTTAAATATGTTGTGACATTTAAGTACTTATAAAATCATATCATAGAAGATAAATTGAGACGTTTAAAAGTAATGTTATTTTTAATAAAACAAATATGATTCTTTTTTATAGAGACTAAAAAAGAACGAGTGTCATATAAAATAAAATAAAGATAGTTAGAACTCATACTCCGAATTCCTTCACATATATTTATCAACAAATGTTAACAAAAATATTTGACATTATCTATTTTAAAACATTATATAACAGTTGAACATATGATTTTTCGTGAGTATTATGTTGATACTTACAGTTTGTCACAGAGAATATATAACAAAATCAAATATTAGGGAGGAATAATTTTGGATATATATATATATTCTTACTTGTCCTTTTTAATTTCTGAAGCTACATCAAAATTCTCGACCTATAAGAAGATGGAGAAAACTGTTGGAGATAAGAGAATAGAACAATCCAATATAACTTACTAATCTTTTAGCAGAGAATATCCCCATTTGCATTTGGAAATCGGTTTATATTGGACTCGACTCTACTCGTATTTTGTCAGCACCTACGTAATCCCTCCCAACTCCAAAAGAATGGCCCTGGAAATCATTTTGATGGTGCAACTTCATTTTAAAAAATCAAACTCCTACTCGAACGTTAAACAGTAGATATTCTGCTCTTTGAAACACAATTGTATTTTTAAACTACTTATTTTATCCTTAATTTTGTCAGACTTGATCGACATTTTTTTTACTTTTTTAATATCATTATATTTTTCTTAATTTATGTTTTGAGTTTACCTATAGTGAAAATATTTTTAAAAAAATTAAAAATATAAAACATGATAATCAATTATATATAATTTATTGAAATTGAATACTTAAAGAAATGGGTAAATTAAATATTTCGAATATTTTGGATGTGAGGCTTGGCTCATAAATCATCCCCAAGAAAGTAAGTTTTAGATACCTTTGGTCAATTATCCAGGGGATGAGGAGATAGACGAGGATGTCACGCACCGAGTAGGGGTGGGATCGATGAAATGGAGGTTAGCTTCTGGAGTCCTGTGTGACAAGAAGGTGCCACCAAAAATTAAAGGTGAGTTCTATAGAGCGATGGTTAGACCGGCCATATTACATGGGGCTGAGTGTTGGCCAGTCAAGAAGTCACATATCGAGAGATTAAAAGTAGAAGAAATGATAACGTTGAGATGGATGTGCGGGAATACTAGGCTGGATAGGATTAAGAATGAAGTTATTCGGGAGAAGGTGGGTGTGTCTCCCTTGGACGACAAGATGAGGGAAGCGAGGATCAGATGGTTTGGGCACGTGCGGAGAAGAAGCCTTGATGCCCGGTTAGGAGGTGTGAGTGGTTGGCTTAGTAGGCATAAGAAGAGGTAGAGGAAACATCCCTTCTATCAAAGAGAGGAGGACACATTTCATTTGATGGTCAGAGGCAAATTAAAATAAAGATATCTCCTACGTTATTCATAATATATGTAAGTATCGACATAATTTCATAGTCAAACGGCGGAACGGGAAGATCCAGAATGTAGTCTTGATGGCAGATTTCTGTAGAGAAGATAATGCCATCGTTCCTGAATAAGCCTCCACTGTTTGAATAGTATCCTTGAGAAAATATTAAAATTATAAGTCATGATTTACTGCTGGATGTTTCAACAACGCAGTTAAGACATCTCACTCATATTCAGATATATGAGAAAGGATTTGTCCTTTAAATATTTTATTATTTAGACCAACAAATAAAATGTTAAAAATAAAGTTAAATAAAATGCAAAATTGAAAAATAATATGGTAAACACTAAAAACACATATTTGAATGCTAAAAATTAAATTTAATAGGAGAGGGACAAAATTAGGTATATATTTCCATTTACATAGCAATCCATCATGTCATTTACACCGATAACGGAAACAATAACACTCCATAATAAGTATGCAGAAATATAACGATCAAGTAGCCATAAATACCTAGCTTCTGGATCAAAACTAAGAAGGGCTGTTTGATTAGTTCATTGTAAGCTAGCGTTTGGTCATAGATTCTCAAATTTGTTTTGAAAAATTTATTTTGAGTGAAATTTAGCTTAAAGATGAAAATGTGTTTGCATATATATTTTGAAAACATATTTTCCAAATTTATTTTAGAAAAACATGTGTATTATAAGGGATTTGGCCTAAAATTTGAGATTTGAGATTTGGGATTTTGCCAAAATATAGAAAAAATTTATGACCAAACATGTGGTTGCCAAATAAAACTCAAGTTTATTTTAGCAAAATCTATGACCAAACGGGTCCTAATAAGCTTTAGCCATATGAAATGTAGCGATCAAGTAGCCATATGACAACGGTTTTTATTTTAAAAACTAAAATGTATATATTAGACACTCAAATGTATATTTTGTCAAGTTTATTTTTGCTCAGGTTGTATGCGTTATTAGTGTCCAACTTCAAATATAATAAAAGGTTCGGTTGTTATGTCTAGGATTTGATTTATAAAAATTTAATAATCATAACAATACTCGAAAGTTATTTAAACCAAGAAAAGAAAAAAAATTATATATCATTAATTATATCAAACAACTATACTATAATTTCAAATTAATTAGGTTTACTCGCTCTGAATCTTTATAATTTGACTACTTTTATAATAAAAATTATGGTATATGTTGGTCCAAAACACACACGCAAGTATACGTGATCGTACAAGTAATATAATGATAAATCGAGTGTTGAACCCACAGAGACTTGTGTAAACTGCTTACTAAAGCACGATAATTGTTATTTAATCAAGCCAAAATAAAAATCCAGGAATATAACTATATTATACTATGATTCTAAGAAATAACTAATTATCAAGTAACGAGTTGATTGTTGTG
>ML306070.1:0-35916 GCA_005239505.1 Nicotiana paniculata
AGATAACCTCTTAGTTCACAGATAATGTTTATCTCCTGTGCATGGATGCTTCTCGTGCCAATGATTCTGTTTGACTATGTTTGCCCTGATGGACCTGGTTCAACTGGGTTGGCATTTGTCAATCTTCAAAACTATGCAGTGACTTGATTCAACAAATTCCTCCTTTTTGATGATGACAAACTTTGTGCTTAACCCTGTACATACTTTAATTCAACATAGATACTTTTTATAGATTTAAGCATTCATCATAGAGAGACCAGGTTCATTAGGTTATAAATATCACAAAAATCTTTGAAATTTGAAAAGCACATATCTTCCCCCTTTTGGCATCATCAAAAAGTTGCAAAATGATAAACTTACCAGAACTATTAACAATTATTCATGGTCGTTGAGGCAACTGCAGATGCAAATCATGAATTAATCATCAAAGGAAACCAATCAAACGTAAGTTATTTAAGAAACTGAGACAAAATCAATAACCAAATAGAAAAATTCATTGATTAGATAGCAGATCAGACACCATACATAAAAAGAATTAAAAACAGTCGCAACCATGAGCAAAACAGAAAACAAAAAGCAGAACAAAATTTAGACAATCCCAAACTGGGTCATAGAGGGGGGTTTTTGGAGGCATTGGACTCCTAAGGCTGGGAAGGGGAAGAGGAGGTTGTGGTCTTGGATTTAAGAAGGGAGAGAATTTGATGAATAACACCCTCATTCTTCTCCTTTTCTTTGGCTTATTCATCTTTGAGAGCATCCCGCTCAGCTTCAACCTCAATAAGGCGAGATTTCAAATGAACGATCTCCGCATCCTTGATCTCACATTCCTGCACAAGCGTCCTGACCTTGCTATTAACATGTAGTTTCCAAGATGAACCAGGTTCATCCTCAGGAATATTAACAGTACAGTCACAAGTTAGCAACGTATTCTTCCCAAAGTAGTCCTTCGCAGTAGCCATTTCAGCATTCTTCATTGGAACCTTGAAGTGAGTAAGCACAGCAATCAGGATAAACCCATAAGGTATAACATGTGTCTTGGCTCCATTCACAACCCTATCCAAGAGCTGGATGATGAAGGCATGCCAATTGATCTGTTTACCCCTGTACAACCACTCCATTAGCGTGAGATCCATGTAGCTGGAAATGCGCCTGCGCTCTTGCCTAGGCAGCAGAAATTTTATCACAAAATCGAAGAACAGTTTGTGCTGAGGCCTCATCTCACTCTTAAACACTGCATTGGGCTCAAGTTCTTGCTCATTCTCACAGATGAACCTGGTGATTTGAAGAGCTGAGGAAAAACCATCCAGATTAGGCCATCTTTGCCTAGTATAATCATCATAACCCTCAGAAGGGATATGCAGCACTTCCCCCAACTCCTTTGCATCAAACGAAATCTCAACCTACCCTGCCATCTTTGACAACTGCGTTGTCCATAAATTCAACCAACTCATTCCTAGCCAGCCTTCCCTCAAGGTGAAGAACCATGTCCTTCCACCATTGCACATCCAAGGTATCCATCAGGAAAATCATCCCTGACTCCTCAAGGTCTCGAAACAGCTTCCCTTTCAAGATAGTATGTTTTCCAAATATTGTGAGTTTGTCAGTCTCCTCACCAGACACTTCCACTTCTTCTCCACTCCATTCCTCATCTTTAACAATCTTTACTTTCTTTGACTCAGACCTGGTCCTCTTTGCAATTGTTGAGGGTGTGGCAGACACAGATGCTGACTTCTTGGAAGAAGCCTTAGCTTTCTTGGGTTTTGGTGTCTCAACCTCAACTNTCTTAGCAGACTTCTTCTTCTTTCTCTCTCTCAGAGCTTTTTCCAATTCTTCTTCTCCTTTCCTAACGGTGCTTCTAGTAGCACGACTTTTTGGGGCAGGAGCATCAGCAGATGATGAAGCTTTCCTCTTCTTGGTTGGAACCGGGGTATTAGCTTTCTTGGATTTTGGAGTTCTCTTCTTTTTGGGATTGTAGGACTCACCCAACTTTTTCATCAACTAAGCCAACGTTTCCTTAATAGATGAACCAGGTTCATCTACTGCTTATTGTAGACTTTCCAGACTTGCTGCTGCTTCCCCAGAATTGCTTCCCTCTAAAGCTTTGACTCCTTCCTCAACAATCACATGAGCGGGGCCACATATAGCCAGAGTGGCACATTCCTTCCTAGAACCCCTTTCTGAGCTCCCTTCTCCCTCTCTCTCAATGTTTATATTTTTCCCAATTTTTCTTCGCCTATCCGGTACCTCTACATCCACTATCGACCCAATCAAGATAAACCTGTTTTCAGCCATTTCAGTTGCAGACCCAACTTCAAGATTTCCCTTTTCAGTGTCAGATGAACCCAGTGCTTCATCCTCATTTGCAGATTTGAAGGACTCACTGAAAGATTCAAAGTCTTGGACCTTGCTGGCTTGAAGTATCTCATTTAATTTTTTAGCATGAGAACTATAAGCAACCATGTTCCTGGCCAACATCTTTACTCTATGTTTTCTGGGGGCTGGAGTGAGGCTAGGTGTAACGGCTGGAACTGATTTGGGTGAAGGTGTAACGACCCGACCGGTCGTTTTGCGTTATCGGACCCCGTTCCCATAAATGAAACTTCTCATAGTGGCTTATTGTGGTTTATGACTTGCGGGGGCTGGTGGTACGGGATTCAGAAATGTTTAGAGCAATATTGGAACACTTGGTTACTTAAGGTTGGCCTTTAAGGCTAAAGTTTGATTCGGTCAACATTTTGAGTAAACGACCTTGGAATCGAGTTTCATCGGTTCCAGTAGTTTCGTGTGATGATTTTGGACCTGGGTGTATGTTCAGAATGGGTTTCTGATGACCCGGGAGCATTTCGGCGCCCAATATTGAAATAAGAAGTTCCTTAAGTTCCTATTTTGGTTTGGGACGTGTTTTTGTGTTATCGAGGTCCGAACCAAATTTTGAGATCGGGATTGGTTTCGTTATGTCATTTATGACTTGCCTGCAAAATTTGGTGTCATTCCGAGTTGTATAGGTCAGTTCGGCGTGTTGTTAGCGAAGTCTAGAAAACTTAAAGTTCCTAAGTTTGGTTATTGGGGTTTTGAGGTGTGATTTTGAGTTTTAGCGTTATTTTGGGTGTTCCGAAGGCTCGAGCGAGTCCATATTATGATTTGGGACTTGTTGGTATATTTGGACAGGGGCTCAGGTGGACCCAGGTGCCTCCCGGACAACACACGAGGCCAAAAACCAGCTGAAATAGTTGTTGGTGCACCTGTTCTGGTGTGACCGCAGGTACGGTTGACCAGTCGCAGGTGCGGGACCGCTCCTGCGATCCTAGCCTCGCAGGTGCGACCCCCAGTGGTCTAGCCAATTCTCGCAGGTGCGGATAAAGTTCCGCAGGAATGGAGCCGCAGGTGCAGTCTCCACTCCGCAGGTGCGGGCCTAGGCTCCTCAGTCCATTTCCGCAGGTGCGAGACTGCAGGTGCTGTCCTCGAACCGCAGGTGCGAAAACACTGTTCAGACAGTGTGTTTTTATACACGGGTTTAATTCATTATTTCTCATCTTATTCTTCTTCCTTGGGGCGATTTCCACCATTTTAGAGGGGCAAACGACTTGGTTATTAAAGGTAAGTAAATTCTACTCTAATATTAGGCTCATGCATGAATTCCTAGTTAAGTTTAATCACATAATTAGTGAAAAATCAAGAATTGGGTAGTAACCTAGGGCTTTCGATAATTTGAGAATTTACCCGTAAATTTGCTATGGAATCAAGTCAAAATCGTATAGTAATGATCCTTAGGCTTTGAGTGAGGGTTTCCTTCGAGAATTAATCCGAGCATGCGGGCCCGGGGTCAGATTTTTGATTTTCTTCAAAAATGGTGAATTTAGCTAAATAATAGGAGAATTCCATGCTTTGAATATAAATTAATGTATTTGTATAACATTTGGCTAGTTTCGAGTCCTCGGGTGTTGAGTTCGGAGTTTCGGGCGCGTTCTCAGTCCGGGGAGTAAATTCGACGCAAGGTGAGTCTCCTTTCTAACCTTGTGAGGGAGAATTGTCCCCCTAGGTGATTTAAATGTTATATGTGATAATTTGTGGGGGCTACGTACGTACAAAGTGACGAGAGTCCGTACGTAGCGACTATTACTATTATGTCCGGGTAGTTAGGCCCACATCATGCCTTGTGGTTTTTTTTATATGAACTATATGCTTAATTACTTAACGTTACATGTTGCTTATTTCCCCGAAGTTATGAAATTTGAGAAAAACTTGTAAGAAATTGCTCACTGAAAAGTATTCTCTTTCAAAAAGGAATAATCTGTGTGCATGTGACCGCTTCGCAATTTACATTCCGCGAGCAGAGTGTGATTTCCCCCACTCTTATGGGAACGGGCCGTACGCCACGGCGGATTGAGAGATGCACTTTTGGTACGGGTCGTTCGATCCTCGGCAGTGCATAGAGAGGATTGAGAGATGCACTTTTGGTACGGGCCGTTCGATCCTCGGCAGTGCATAGAGAGGTTGAGAGATGCACTTTTGGTACGGGTCGTTCGATCCTCGGCAGTGCATAGATGTGAGAACTTTGTGGAGAGGTGCACTTTTGGTACGGGCCGTTCGATCCTCGGCAGTGCATAGAGAGGATTGAGAGATGCACTTTTGGTACGGGCCGTTCGATCCTCGGCAGTGCATAGATGTGAGTACTTTGTGGAGAGGTGCACTTTTGGTACGGGCCGTTCGATCCTCGGCAGTGCACGGGTGACTATCTTATGACTCAGGCCGGTTGTCCTTACCCTGCATGCGTATGATTTATTTGTTACTAAGTTCATGGATATTGATCTGATCGATATTTGGGGAAAAAGTGAAGTGGTAATATTTTTCTTTATTCCCAGTATTCTTCCTGGATTTTAGTACCTTATATATATATACTTGTTGCTTCACTTTATTTACATGCCTACCGTCTCTATTATATTATGTTAAACTATACTGTTGGACCTTAGTGAGTGTCATGTCGACCTCTCGTCACTACCTCTTCGAGGTTAGGCGGGATATTCACTGGGTACATATATATTTATGTACTCATGCTGCACTTCTGTACTTAATTGTACAGGTTCTGAGGCTGGTGCTTCTGGTTATCCGACTGGAGTTTGACATATATTCTGGACCTGACTCCACGGTGAGCTGCCTCCCTTGGTGATTCTCATCAGTGCTATGGAGTTATCCTTTGTTTACTTCTGTCTACTTCTCTCAGACAGCAGTACAACTTGTATCATCTTTTGTATATTCTACTAGTTTGCATGTTGACCTTTGACACCAGTTCCTGGCACGCACATAGTAGACTCTTTATTTTGGGACTGTATATATTGGATCATGATCATTTTGGCTGTATTTACTTAAGTTGGTTAATGTTTTCGGTGTTGGGCGCCATCACGATCTGTGTTGGATTTTGGGTCATGACAAACTGGTCTATCAAGACGACCAAAGCCCGATGAGCCTCGGGGTAGCAAGGCTAAAACAAGCATTATTTACTGTTTTATTTACTAAATAATTTTCTTTTTCCTGCATTTTTAACTTTCTGCAATAAGATCTTCAATGTTCAAAACATTTATTCAATTCATCAAAGCATCTTCTAAATTTCTCTTACGAATCCGATATTTATTGTTATTGTCTTCTCTCATTACTTTATTTATACAGCATTACTATTACTTGTCTTGATGAACCGATGACTGTGGCATGCAATGAGATAACACAGCAAACGGACATTGACTTAGACGAAGACGACATACCTGACGAGATTGTCAAAGAAGTTGATAACTTTGAGAACAGACCTAAGTCCAACCTGGACGAAACTGAAGTTATCAACCTGGTAGATTCAGAAAACATCAAGAAGATACTAAGGAAGATGATAGAAAGGCACAAGCAGTGGCATGAAAAGTTATCATTCGCCTTATTTGGATACTGCACCACTGTCCGCACATCAATAGGGGCAACTCCCTATATGCTAGTTTATGGTACAGAGGCTGTTATTCCTACCAAAGTGGAGATTCCATCTCTAAGAATTATACAAGAATCTTAG
This sequence comes from Nicotiana paniculata, assembly GCA_005239505.1. NCBI lineage: Eukaryota > Viridiplantae > Streptophyta > Magnoliopsida > Solanales > Solanaceae > Nicotiana > Nicotiana paniculata. The sequence continues at coordinate 6,047 of ML306070.1, forward strand.
CTCAGCGATGCAGAGTGGGTAAGAAGCCGTTATGAGAAACTAGCTCTCATAGACGAGAAGATAATGAATGCAGTATGTCATGGTCAACTATATCATAACAGAATGGCCAGGGCCTTCAACAAGAAAGTCAAGCCGAGACGATTCACACTAGGGCAGCTGGTGTTAAAAAAAATCTTTCCGCATCAATATGAAGCCAAGGGGAAGTTCTATCCCAACTGGCAAGGTCCGTACATGATTCATAGAGTGCTGACAGGAGGGGCACTCATACTTGCAGAAATGGACGGAGAAGTTTGGCCGAAACCGATCAATTCAGATGCAGTCAAGAACTACTATGTGTAACTCTATGTGTTTTTGTCAACAATGTAAATTGAACTACGCCTGAACTGATTCCCGTTTAAGAGTGGATACGTAGGCAGCCCTATGGGTTCAGTCACAATTCTATAAAAATCTATTTTTCCCCCGCAATTGGAAACTGGGGCAGAATTTTGAGGACGACCCTCAAAATTCTGATGCGAGCAGTAGTCCACAAGCATTCACCTAGCCAACTGGGGCAGAATTTTGAGGAGCAAGTTCAGCCAATCGCAGCGGGCAGCGGGCAGAGGCGTCCACCCAGCAAACTGGGGCAGAGTTTTGAGGAGGACCCTCAAAATTCTGCAACATGAGAGGTTGCAATATCTCGAACCGTGTCATATCGTCAGTTCATCTAAAACTATTTTAGATTATATATTATACTTTTACAAAATCATGCATATTTATTTTTCTGAAACAACTTGTTTAGCGAACGCTACCCCAGTGATACAGACAGTATCATCATGATCAAGCAAACGATCCAAACAGAGCCAGCGGGAATGCGAACTAACCTTCCCCCTTTACAAAACTCACGATATTTCTTTGGATGCAGGCACAAAATTGCAAAAGCTCCAAAATATATTATCCGCTCAAAGGACAGACATCGTTCCTTAATTCGTCGCACATGCCAACATTTATTATCACACAAACAATGCTTCATTATCACAATGCTCTACCGCAATTTACCACCAGCTAAGGATTTATGTTGTCCTTCCTTAATCTTGCATAAGACTACCATTCTGCCTTCCGAGGTTAAGCTCTACCTCCATCTACATCATTGCATAAGGCTACCTTTCTGCCTTTCAAGACTAAACATTATCTCCATCTGCATTCGCATCTTGCATAAGGCTACCTTTCTTCCTTCTGAGACTAAATGTTGTCTCCATCTGCATTCACATCTTGCATAAGGCTACCATTCTGCATTCTGAGGTTAAACGCTACCTCCGTTTGCATTCGCATCTTGCATAAGGCTACCTTTCTGCCTTCCGAGACTAAACGTTGTCTCCATCTGCATTCGCATCTTGCTAAGGCTACCTTTCTGCCTTCCGAGGTTAAGCTCTACCTCCATCTACATCATTGCATAAGGCTACCTTTCTTCCTTCCGAGACTAAACGTTGTCTCCATCTGCATTCGCATCTTGCATAAGGCTACCTTTCTACCTTCCGAGGTGCACTGATGCGATCGCATAGAAGGACCTGGGCAGGGGTGGTGAATGCCCTATGCGTTCGCACAAAAGGCACCACGATCGCGATTGGTTGGGCTCCTGACCAGTGCGATCGCACACCCCACTCGCGTTCGCACAAGAGCCCAGCCTTTGGCTAGCCCAGCTACTCCTTACCCTATGCGTTCCCAGGTCTCTCTCTGCGTTCGCATAGAAGGCCCATGAGGGCCTGGTCATTTAAAGCTCTGCGATCGCACTGCCCAGGCTGCGATAGCATAGAGGAGACCATTGGGCAGTGTGTTTTTATACACGGGATTTAATTCATTTCCTCATCTTCTTCTTCTTCTTCCTAGGGACAATTTCCAGCATTCAAGAGGGGAAAACGACCTAGTTATTGAAGGTAAGTAAATTCTACTCTAATATTAGTTTCATGCATGGATTACAAGCTAAATTAACTACCTAAATTAGTGAAAACTAAGGATTTGGGGTAGTAACCTAGGGCTTTTGAAAATGTAGAAAATTACCCGTCAATTAGCTATAAAATCAAGTAAAAATCATGTATTAATGATCCTTAGGCTATGGGTGAGTGTTTCCTTCGAGAATTTTTTGAATCCAAGCATGCGGGCCCGGGATGGGATTTTAGGATTTCTTCAAGAATGATGAATTTGACTAAGTAGTAGGAGAATTTCATGCTTTGAGTATAAATTGATATATTTGTATAACATTTGGCTAGTTTCGAGTCCGTAGGTGTCGAGTTTGGAGTTTCGGGCGCGTCCTTGACCTGGAGAGTGGGTTCGACGCGAGGTGAGTCTCTTTTCTAACCTTGTAAGAGGGAATTGTCCCCATAGGTGATTATAAATGGTTTTTTGTCCTTATTTGGGGGGCTACGCATGCGCAAAGTGACGAGAGCCCGTGCGTAGCTACTATTATTCCTTGTCAGGTAGTTCAGGATTTACAAGCATGTTTTACGTGTTATATCTGTGATCTTGCATATGGTGTAAGTAGTCTAATATCCTAGAACCTCTCATGTGAAGGCCTAAGAAGTTATTCTTTGAAGTTGACATTAATAAATTCTCACCCTGTTAGTATGTTCCCTGCTAAATTATCTGGAATCTCCTGCTAATCATGTATTTATACAGGGACTCGAGTCGTATGGATGATTCGCGAGCGGGGTAGTCCTGGTATTATATTAACCCGAGTCGCATGAATGATTCACGAGCGGGGTAGTCTTAGTATTATATTAACCGTGTCGCATGTTCGCTTCGCGAGCGGAGCATATAGATGCATCTATGGTTCGGGTTGTTCGACCCTCGGCACTGCACATTTACTTTTCACGTCGTAACGACCGTACGTTCATAGCATGTTATATGTTTTGGTAATTTGTGAGGAACCCTGAAATGGTAACTGTTCATTTCATGAAAAGAAAGAAGGTTAAATAGCTTGTATGGCATGGAAAAGGATGGCGTGAGGGTACTAGAGATTGTTATTTGATGCTCACTTCCTTATTACTGTTCTTTACTGCTATTACTGATATGCCTGTATTCATTTCACATTGTCTGATCCTAGTAAGTATCACGTCGACCTCTCGTCACTACTTCTTCGAGGTTAGGTGGGATACTTACTGGGTACATATTTGTTTATGTACTCATGCTACGCTTCTGTACTTAATTGTACAGGTTCTGAGGCTGGTGCATCTGATTATCCGACCAGAGCTTGACCCTGGGAGTATATTTTGGACCTGACTCCATGGTGAGCTGCTTCCCTTGGCGACTCTCAGCACCACTATGGAGTTATCTTTTGTTTATTTCTGTCTTCTTCCTTCAGACAGTAGAATAGTTTATTTCATCTTTTGTATATTCTACTAATTCGCCTGTAGACTTGTGACACTAGTTCCTGGCACACACATAGTAGACTTTATATTTTGGGACTGTATATGTTGGTGTGACTACATTTACTTAAGTTGGCTAATTTATCCGCTTTTACTTAAATGTTCCAAGCTTAAAATTTTGTAAGTGTGGGAATGATTTATCAAATAAGGAAATCTCACCAATAATAAAATTGTTGGCTTGCCTGACCCGGTGTTGGACGCCATCACGACCTGAGTTAGGATTTTGGGTCGTGACAAAAGGAGTGGGTTCAGGGATAGGTTCAGGAATAGGTTCAGGAACTGGAGGGTTTTGGGGGGTCGAAGACTTGGTTGGAGAATGTGAGTTGTGTATCGATGGAGAATTAGAACCAGTGTCATCAAGACCGACCCTGTAATCAAGGGTGGTTGATGAAGATGAAACAGGGGGTGGTGAAGAAGACATTGTTATGAAGATTTGGGGAGAGAAGAATGTTGATCACTTTGGTATGAGAGGAATGATGAACTTGGTTTTATGGTTATGCTTTTGAAGAGGGGAGGTAATGATTCCTTTTAAAGATGTGGTAATTAATTGTACAACGGCATAATTCTTGGTCAAGTGGGAGTCTAATCGCTGCAGGAGTGTTAGTGTTTAGACGGTTATGAATCCCTAAATCTAGGCTAATTAAGGTTCGATGGGACTCTTTGAAACGGGTTCACATTGGGATAAATACTAATAATTTGAAATGAACCAAATATAGATAGAGTCCTGCTCATGTGTGACTATAATTATTTCAATAAGTGTATGGTGATTAGCACGTACCTTGTCAGTCAGATAAACCAGCAGCGATGAACCAGGTTCATCGTGTTATAGTCTTTAATTTTCCTCAATTTACAAATATAGAAAAACATCATTAGTATCCAGGGAATCATATTAATAGATGGCAAAAGAGTATGGCAGTAAAGTCATGATATTGAGCAATGATTAGTCTAGTTAGCTACCTATTTTAGTGTTTCTAGCCAAAAAAATCCATTTTTGTTTTCAATTAGGTGATCTTAATCATCCCTAATCCTAGCATGTTTCTCTCAAAATGCTCCCTACTTAGTGCCTTAGTGAAGATATCTGCAATTTGTTTGTCAATAGCACAGAATTCGATTGAGATCATTCCTTTTTCATAGTTATCTCTTAGGAAATGGTGTCTGACATCTATGTTCTTGGTTCTCTTATGATTAACCGAGTTCTTCGTCATGCTAATTGCACTAGTGTTGTCACAGAAAATAGGAATGCATCCAACCTCTATACCAAAATCCATGAGTTGTTGCTTTATCCATAGCAACTGAGCACAGCATGAGGCTGCAGCCACATATTCAGCTGCAGCAGTAGACAAGGCTACTGAGTTTTGTTTCTTGGTGCCCCAAGACACAAGGCAAGAGCCCAAAAAGTGAGCCATGCTTGAGGTACTTTTCTTGTCAACCAGGAAACCTGCATAATCTGCATCAGCATATCCTAAAAGGTCGAAATTACTACATTTAGGATACCAAAGACATAAATCAGTAGTGCCCTTCAGATATCTCAGAATTCTCTTCACTGCAGTTAGATGGGACTCCTTTGGATTTGCCTGAAACCTAGCACACAGTCCTACACTGAACACAATATCAGGTATGCTGGTAGTGAGATATAATAAATACCCAATCATCCCTATGTATAGCTTTTGATCAACGTATGAACCAGGTTCATCCACATCTAATTTTGTAGATGTGGCTATGTGGGTGTCAATTTCTTTTGAGTCTTCCATTTTAAATCTTTTGAGCAATTCTTTCACATATTTTTGTTGACGGATCATTGTTCCATTTGAGTTTTTCTTGATTTGCAAGCCTAAAAAGAAATTTAGCTCACCCATCATACTCATCTCAAACTCACTCCCCATAATTTTAGCAAATTCCTTACTTAATTTGTCAGAGGTTTCCCGAAATATGATATCATCCACATATATTTGCACAACCAGGAGATCCTTACCTTTTTCCTTTAAGAACAAGGTACTGTCAATTTTACCTCGTTTGTATCCATGTTCTAGCAGGAATTTCAATAGCCGCTCATACCATGCTCTTGGTGCTTGTTTGAGTCCATACAAGACCTTGTCAAGTTTGTATACATGGTCAGGTATCTCCTTGCTTTCAAAACTTGGAGGCTGTTTGACAAATACTTCTTCCTTTAGATAGCCATTGAGGAAATCACTCTTTACATCCATTTGGTGGAGAGTGAATTCTATGTGTGCAGCAAATGCTATAAGAAGTCTGATTGCCTCCAGTCTTGCCACAGGAGAAAAGGTCTCATCATATTCAATTCCCTCTTCTTGACAATATCCTTGGACAACCAGTCTAGCCTTGTTTCTTGTAACAGTTCCATCATCATCGAGTTTGTTCCTGAAGACCCACTTTGTGCCAATCACTGATCTGTCTAGTGGTCTGGGTACCAAGTACCATACTTGACTTCTTTCAAATTTATTCAGCTCTTCTTGCATGGCATTTACCCAGTCAGCATCCTATAAGGCTTCATCAATGTTCTTTGGTTCGATCAAGGATAGAAAGGCATCAAACGCACACAGATTTTTCAAGGAGGATCTTGTTTTGATTCCGGATATCAAATCTATTATGTTGTTCTCAGGAGGATGAGAGTTTTGATATCTTTGTGGTTTGAGCACCAATTGTTCACTTCTAGATGATCCCATGGTGTCTTGTTGTTGTGGAGCAGGATCAGGGCCAAAGTCCAAAGTGATTTGTTGTTGGGTTCGCCCTGTCATGTTGCTTGGGGTAGTTGGACCTGGTCCATCACCTGTTCCATCTTCCATAATTACTTCAATTTGTTCAGTGCTTCTGACCAGTCCAAGTTCCTCATCTTCTGGTTCCTGTCTCTCAGAAAGAGTGTTAGTTTCATCAAAATACACACATAGTTCTTTTGTTATATACTTTATAAGCTTTTCTATATGATGAATATCCCAAGAATACTCCCTCATCACTTCTGGGATCAAATTTACCTTGGGAATCTTTGCCATTGTTGTGCACAAAGCACTTGCATCCAAAATCCCTAAGGTGGGATATGTTGGTCTTTCTCCCTTTGAGTAATTCATGAGGAATTTTCTCTACCAGTGGTCTGGTCATGCATCTATTTATTATGTAGCATGCAGTGTTTATTGCTTCTGCCCAGAAGCTATGGGGTAGTTTGCTAGAAAGAAGCATGGTTCTAGCCATATCTTCAAGAGTTCTGTTATTTCTTTCAACAACCCCATTTTGTTGTGGGGTTCTAGGGGCAGAAAAGTTGTGATTTATACCATGTTCATCACAGAATTCAGCAAACTTTGCATTCTCAAATTCAGTACCATGATCAGATCTTATTGATGCTAGTTGATTTCCTAACTGTTTTTGAGTTTTTCTAACAAATGAAGTGAACATATCAAATGCTTCATCTTTAGATGTCAAAATAAAGGTCCAAGTGAACCTTGAGTAATCATCAACTAGAACCATTACATATTTCTTACCACCTCTGCTCAGAGTTCTCATAGGACCACATAAGTCCATATGAACCAGTTCCAACGTCCTGGAGGTACTGACCATTTTCTTGCTTTTGAAAGAGGATCTTACCTGCTTCCCCCTTGCACATGCCTCACAAACTTTGTCTTCCTTGAACTTAATGTTAGGAAGCCCTACCACTAAGTCCTTAGAGAGTAATTTGTTAAGCTGATTCAGACTCGTGTGACCAAGTTTTTTGTGCCAAAGGAGGGGATCACTGTCCAACACACTTAAGCAAGTGAGTTCATTTTCTGATAGTGTGGACAAGTCTATGACATAGATGTTATTCATTCTTTTTCCCTGCATAACAATCTTGTCAATAAGAAGGTTAATCACAAAACATTTTGTGGAAGTGAAAGCAACCAGGTTACCTCTGTCACACAATTGTGACACACTGATCAGGCTATATTTCAAGCCATCTATCAAGTACACATGTTCAATGGAACGTGTGTCATCCTTACCTACCTTACCAACCCCAATAATTTCACCTTTCTTTCCATTTCCAAAGGAGACATTTCCTCCTTTGAGGTTTTCAAGCGAAAGGAACTGTTCCTTGTTCCCTGCATATGTTTTGAGCAGTTATCCGAGTACCAAATTTGGCTGCTTCCTCTCACTTGAACCAACAAAAAGAAATCAGGGGTTAGTCTTAAGAACCTAAACTAGTTTGGGTCCTTTTCTATGAGAGAAAGGATGAATTAAGCTTTTTCTGGCCCAATTTGGTAACCAGTTTTTTCTTGTAACAAAGCTCTCATTTCTTCGACTGGCCTGCTCTTTTGCAGTACACTCAATTTTGTAATGAACAGCCTTACCACAGTGGGTGCAAATTTTATTCTGAAGGAGAGTGAGATACTTGCTTTTGGGATCCCACTTAGGCAATTGACTCCCAAAGCCAAGTCCTCTCCGCTTGCTACTATTATTTTCTTGAAGCCATGTCAAGGCATCAGAGGATTTATTCCATTTACAAGTTCGATCTAATTCATGTTTGACTTTACCAAGTTCTTCTTTAAGTGTCCTTATCTGTTCATCCTTAGTATACATCTTATCTTTTAGTTTTCCCACACTTTCTTCTAACATGATATGAGAATGATCAACAATCTTTTTACTAGTTCCTAGCTTTAATTTTAAATTTTCAGATTTTAGCTCTAGAATCTTAGTTTCGAGTGGATGAACCTGGTTCATCAAGACAGTGTTTTTCTTTTCAGATTCACTTACTCTGATTTCCAGGTTCATGCATTTTGCTTTTAGCATTGCACACTCTTTAGAGAGTTGTTCTTTCTCTTTGGTTGTTTCTTCGGAATCATCCATGAAATCAAGTAGCAACTCAGAGAGTTTTTTTAGATAGGAACTTTATTTTGTTTTTGAGATGGGATATACTTACCTCTGGTTCTTCATATGATTCCTCATCAGATTCGCCGATTTCCATGAGCGCCTGTTCTTTATTCTCACCATCTTCTGATTCTTCATCTGAGCTTTCCCCCCAAGCAGCAACCATAGTTGTTGTTGTGGTTTTCTTGGGTTGGACCAGTTCCTTCTTTCAAATCTCTCCTTTTTCCATTCCACTTCCCACTGAGGACAGTTCTTGATATAGTGGTCAGTCTTCCCATACTTGTAGCATCCCTCGTTGGTTGGCCTCTCTGGAGCTTTTGCTTTGTTGCAGTTTCCACCTCTAGAGATGCCCTTCTTCCTTATGAGAAAGTTTCTGAATTCTTTGGTAATCATGGCTATCTCGTCCTCCTCCAGATCTGCTCCCTCAGTGATTCTCAGTTCTAGACTCCTTTCCTTCTTTAGAGCATCCATTTTCATTATCTGCCTTCTAAGTTCATAGGCAGTAAGGTTTCCAATTAGCTCGTCCAATCTGAGGGTTGCCATTTTTTTGGGTTCCTAGATATCAGTGATTTTAATTTCCCAGGAAATTGGTAAGACCCTTTTCAGGATCTTCTCTACCCTGTCCTCTTCAAGAATGACTCTACCAAGAGACTTAAGTTCATTTGTCAGAGTTGTGAACCTTGTGTACATTTCTTGGATTGTCTCTCCTTCTTTCACAGTGAAGTTTTCATATTGAGAGTATAGTAGAGTACCTCTTGATATTTTCACTTGAGGTGTTCCTTCGTGAGCTACTTGTAAGGTATCTCAGATTTCTTTGGCAGTGGTGCAGCTTTGAATCCTACTATACTCGTCTGGACCTAGTCCACAAGCTAGCCACTTTTTGGCCTTAGCATTTTTCTCCCATTTCTTCAGATCCTCAGAAGAGCAGTCGGCTCTACTTTTTGGTACATCTACTCCTTCAGCAGTCTTCTTCATGGTGGCTAGAGGACCATCAGTGACTATGACCCAAAGTTCATAGTCTTCTCCAATCAAATGATTATTCATCCTGTTCTTCCACTAGGAGTAATACTAGCCATTAAAGAGTGGTGGCCTTGCAGTTGATTGACCCTCCTAGTTTCCAAGTGGTGCACTCATTTTGATCTTTTCCAAGGTGTTACCCTTTTCAAGGATAACCTGCTCTGATACCAATTGATGTTTTATACGTCAATACCACACAAGAGGGGGGGGGGTGATTTGTGTGGTGTCCAATTTTCGAGTGCAATCTCTATAGAAGAACCTGGTTCGTCTTGGCGTTCCGACTTCTACAGTTTGCGGAAAAGTAATTGCAGAATTTAAAGAACACAACAATTTTTACGTGGAAAACACCTGGCTCAAAGGTAAAAAAACCACGACCTACTTCCCAGTAGGATTTTCCCAAACTCTTCACTATGTCAATGAGCCAAACAACATTTACAAAATAAACTCTTTTGTAAACCTAAGGACTAACTCTAATCCCTTTGTGACAAACTAGCCTCTAGCTATTTGCGAAAAACTTCAAGTTAACTCTAACTTGAACAGTGTGTACCTATTACAATTGCTTCTAGATAAAGCTGAAAGGTACAATATGTAATCACCTACTACAAATAACTAGACTCAAAAGACAACAAATGGAACTAGTACTTCTAGCTAGTTCAAGTAGCTTTTGTGTCGCACAAGGATTCTGCTTGCAAAATTGCTTTGGTAATTTTGCTTTCAGTTCTTGTTTCACTTCTGTGTTTGTGCGTTGATTTTTTAGCATGAATGCTTCAACATTTTATAGAGTAGTTGAGACGTTGTTGTTCATTTCTAATGCAACTCTTCCTTGGTGGAAGAGTTTGTGTTTATATCAACTTTCTTGATCTTGATTCTGTCCTACATGAAATCGAACTCCATCTTCTTATCAATTTGCAGCCTTTTCGCTTAGGAGATAACCTCTTATCAATTTGCAACCTTTTGGCTTAGGAGATAACCTCTTAGTTCACAGATAATGTTTATCTCCTGTGGACACTTCTTGTGCCAATGAGTCTGTTTGACTATGTTTGCCCTGATGGACCTGGTTCAACTAGATTGGCATTTGTCAATCTTCAAAACCATGCAGTGACTTGATTCAACAAGGTCAAATGACCCGATCCAACATAAATGTAAATTGTGCACTGCCAGAGGGTCGAACGGCGTGAACCATAGATGCATCTATTACCCCGCTCGTGAATCATACCTTCGACGCGGTAAATATAAATAATAGAGTTACCCCGCTCGCGAATCATCCATGCGACACAGGTACTCATAGATACACACAATCAAACAGCCACTCCAAACTTTATCAGGAAACACTTAACCAAGGGAAAAATCAATTCTTTCTTCACGATTTAAAAAAAAACAAAGTTTAACTTATTTAGAAATCCATTTAATAACTTGATGTGACTTAAACAATTTAAATTGTCAAGGAGGTTACAAATAAGTCAATTACAGCATGCTTTCGGGTCCTAGATTACCCGGACTTAAGTACAATAGTAGCTACGCACGGACTCTCATCACCTCGTGCGTACGTATCCCCCACAAATAGTAGCTGATAATAGATTATTTCACCTATGGGGACAATTCCCTCCTACAAGGTTAGAAAGGAGACTTACCTCGCTCCGAAGTTCCATAATCGGTATTCCACGCCTTTCCGATGACTCAAATCAATGCACAACGCTCCAAAACTAGCCAATATTTATGCAAACCCGTTAATACATACTCAATTACTCATTATAATCCAATTTATAACAATTCCTAACCCCGATCGAAAAGTCGATAAAATCACCCTCAGGCCCACGTACCTGGGTTCCGAAATTTTTCGAAGATAAAATTTACCCATAGCCTCACTAACTCAAATATATAATTTATTCCAAGTTCCATGAACAAAATCATGGTCGGAATTCAAAAATACAAAATTCTATGTTTCCTACCAAAAACCCCACAATTTATACAATTTCCATGTTTAAATCCTTATGAAATCATGCATTTAACTTAATACTTGCAAGAATTACTTACCTCATAGAAGATGATGAAATCCCCTCTCTTCAAGGCTCCAAAATCGCCCAACCAAAGTGAGAAATGAGTGAAAAATGGCCAAATCCCGTCTTAAAATACACACTGCCAAGCGATTCTTTGCACCTGCGGCTCTACACCTGCGGAATTTCCATCGCAGGTGAGGTTTCCCTCAAGCTACGAATTCCGCTCCTGCGGATTAACTTCCGCACCTGCGCCCCCAGGCTGCCTCTCTCGATCTCGCACCTGCGACTCTTCTTCCGCAGGTGCGATCCCACATCTGCGGCAAAATGACCGCATCTGCGGTCCCCAGCTAGCCTAGCCACTTCCGCTTCTGTGGCTCAATGGCCGCGCCTGCGGCCCTGCACCTGCGGCCAAGACCTCCCAGGTGCGGTTACACCAGAAGACAACAGCCTCAGCCATTCTCAACCCGAATATTGATCTGTTAACCATTCGGAATCCATCCGGGGTCCCCGGGATCTCGTCCAATCACACGAACCAGTTCCATAACATAACACGGACCTTCTCGAGGCCTCAAACCACATTAAACAACGCCAAAACCATGAATCACGCTCAAATTCAAGCTTAATGAACTTTAGAACTTCCAACTTCTTCATTCGATGCCGAAACCTATCAAATCACGTGGGATGACCTCAAATTTTGCACACAAGTCATATTCAACATTACGGGCCTACTCCAACTTCCGTAATCGGAATCCGACCCTGATATCAAAAGGTCCTCTTCCAGTCCAACTCCTCAAAAACCTTTGAATTGCTAAATTTAGCCAATTTACTCCAAAATGACCTACGGACCTCCAAATCCACTTCGAATCGCGCTCCCAATACCAGAATCACCAAACGGAGCTATTCCCAGACTCGGAATCCCAAACGGACATCGATAACACTGAAATGCAATTCAACCCAAGTTATGTATTGCTTCCAAAATGCCAACTTCCACAATAGACGCCGAAACGCTCCCGGGTTATCCAAAACCCGATTCGAACATACGACCCAGTCCGAAATCATCATACGTACCTGCTGGAACCTTAAAATCCTGATTCCGAGGTCATTTACTCAAAGATCCGACCTCAGTCAATTCTTCCAACTTAAATCTCCCAAAATGAGAATTTTCTTCCCTAATTCACTCCGAACTTCCCAAAATTTAATCCCGGCCACGCATGCAAGTCATGATACCTAAAGTGAAGCTACTCATGGCCTCAAACCGCTGAATGACGCGCTTGAGCTCAAAACAACTGGTCGGGTTGTTACATTCTCTCCCACTTAAACGTACGTTCGTCCTCAAACGCGCTAAGAACTGCGTTGGAGTTGTCTGAAATCACTGTTGAACACCCCGTGCACCTACCTGTGGAACTACAACTCAGTTGGGCACCTTAGCTCGTGAAAATATGAAGATATTCTCTTTTATTCAAACAAATAATCTTAGAACCTAATTCCAACATCCAAAATTCTCTTCCAGTCCTGCTTCCAACATACGAGCACTGCATAAATCCCTACACGATGTACCAAAACATGACTGCGCCCCTTTGCTGAATTCACACCATGCACCACATCAATCACAGGCCCATAATAACACCCTTTGATCACAATAGCTGACATTCCACGAATCTGTTGCCCACTATCACCTTATGACTCATCTAAGTCTTGTTCCAACTCTTGCAATACTGCCACGAGGGAAAAGATGCGTAGAATTTCCTAACCAACTGCCGAGTCAACAAATCTTTGAGCTTATACTCCTGACAAGAATCATTACTTCATTCTGAACAAAATAATGGTATTTACTCTTTAATATACTTCACATAATTCGATTGCACTGATCCCACTTCCAATAATCTCGTCTCACCCAGTACGAGTTGCTCAGGCAATAAGCCACCCCAGACATGACCAACAGTCTCACATGATTCCACAACGCCAGCAACTACAAACTCGAATGTGATACATAAGGAAAATGAACTCTGGAAGGAACTACTCAACCGACATAACTAATATGAATTTTTTCTCAGAAAAGGGGAAAGAAAAGACACAAAAGAATAGAATATAAAACTGCACTTATCATCACACTGTTGCGGTGCGCAACCCGATCCAAATAACATACTCGTGGCGGCGTGCCACCCGATCCACACATAAAATCCACATAAGTAGATATACACCGAGCTTAATTGCTTATTACTACAAAATACTGAATATCGGTCACAAGCAGACCAAGTGAATAATACCAACACTGGGGAGACAGATAGCGCCATACGCTACAAAACTCAAGCACAACTGAGGTGCGATACATAATCTGAATCTCAAGACCCATCCTGCTAACATAACCTCATCGCTACACGGAACCTCAACACATAAGAAACTTATCAAGCCGTTACACGACTCACACAGAGCGCTATGTTGAAATGAACATACCTGACCTGGTATAGAGCCCACATTCATATTTAAATTCATTCACAACCTCAAGTCGATTCTGATCGCACCGAACTAGGCTAATAGCCTTACCTGGGTCCACAATAACCTATTTTTTCTAATAACCCACAAGAATAACCATCATAGCTGGGACAAACTCCCACAAATCCACAACCAAATGAACCGAGCGCCCTCCAGGCATAAATTTTCAAATACGCGATCTCACCACATTCTTCATACTTGGTTTAAATCTTCAATCATTCAAGTGACTACATGTCACCCTTATACAATCTTTTTCGTGGAATACACTCCCACGACCCCACGTACCATGTGACAAGACTGCACCTCCATACCACCGGTCATACAAATGCTGCAAGGTAAATCAAGAATCTGCAACCGGAACGCAAAGCCTCTTACACAAACACCAATCTCAGGTGATGTTGAAGATAATACCAGCTTACCCTAACATCCAATCCCTTTCCTGCTCATCCGAGCTCGTGGCGTTCTTGCCAATACTGAACCGCAATCTTGATCCTTACTTTGAAATTCATACTGCTCATTGCACCTAACATGCCAATACGCGATAGCACAAGAATTTCATCATTAACCCTAAACCACTAGTAGGGTAAACACTTCATCACATAGAAACTCTTTACTTAACTCATTCCGAGAGTACCATTGCAACACACGAGTAAATTCTCATAACTGAAGAACATGAAAATCCTCAAGTAGTGGTCTAAACCACCATAACCCTTCCGGGATCTACCCACGCACTATAGGTCATAATACTTGAATACTCCCAAATAGAACCAATCACGGCGGTCGTCAAGCCTCGCACGTACCTCCACAAATTACATGCATAATCTAACCACGCTGGAGGGACTGATCACTGTCACCCTCATGCCACTTCAACCATGGCTAACAGATTTGACTCCTTCTTACTCATCCTTAACATGCCTGAGAAATAATAATAGCCCCATTCCTTACATGACGAACCTAACTCCGCACTCATCCCGAGTGACCCCATTCCATGAGACCACAATGTCTCCAGACCCACGAACCTTCTCATACTTTCCTGGTGTGCACATTCGCATCCTCAATTGGTACACCCATTCTAATAATTCCATTACGGATCCAAGTCATTTTCTCTCATTCCTCCCAAATGCTGCACTACAAGCCAAAAATATCACAGAACATTCCGAGCCTCTTATCGTAATCCGCTTCAAAAGCTCGATTCTTAACCATACCGCGGGCTTGAAATCCTTAGGCACCGCATTTTAACCCTTTTGAATCACGAGGACCGTTGTTGAGAGTCACCCACTCTGGCTTGGTCCCGAATATAACCAACTCTAAGGCTCCGCTGGCGCATGAACACTCATCTTAATGAAGCACCCGGCTGAATCGCTCCCCTTGTAAATCACCTCTGAACGAAGCATAACTCCCGAATCTTCCCAAAGCTCGAACACGAACCGATAAAGCCAACCGTAGCACACCTTTACCAATTCCTTTGCTCAGATTACTACTTATGTTATCTTTCCTTAGCTGTAATAACCCATCAATATGCTAATAACCAAAAATCTCACAAATAGATGACGATGCCATCTAACTGCAGATGGTGGAACTCTTCCACTTAGCTTGAAGCTACTATAACACAAATCTGGAACCCACCGAGATTCTTCCTTCATTGCCGAACTGATATCGCGCCACAGATTTGCCAAATTCCTCGAAATCCTTCCGTTAGAATTTCACGAACACTCTGCATCTCTATCAATATTCACATATTCGACCTCTTGCTGGATAGACAATAGAATTCTTTGCATAAGCTTCGCCAACCACGCGGCCGCTGACCTGCCCACTAGAGATAATCCGCCTGCCGACATGTCCCAACGACGCTGCACTGCACAATCACTACGACATTAATGGCCCATCCTGAGCCCCTTCTCATGCACCCACTGTGCATAATTCGATCACCCCTTATGGACCTCAACTTAAATGTGCGACCATAATTTTATTTTATTTTTTCAAATTCATGATTATGTTGTATTCTTCTTCATACCAAGCAACCTCTTTCTGTTGCACCCAAATTCCCGCTATATAATAGCCAATGCTTCAAATCAAGCCCGTAGATCCAATCACCGTCCACAAAAATTTCCAAATCCTTCCAAACTTTTCTTAAGGTTTGTAGTTGTCCTGCCACTGAACCCATATGCTACTTTGGCACTCTCCCACTTAGGTCAGCCCCACTCCTTTAAGTGACTACTCGACTTCCGCCTCTTACACCTGGACTTCTAGAGGTTTAACCACCGCCTGACACTTCCCATATGTCCTTCCTCATCCCTTACTGCTCAGTTGTTGCCTTAGATAAATAGCTACCTCTGTATTACTTAAGCCAACAGGTCGCTACCATTTTAAACCTTTCCGAAGACCATTTTTCTCTAGCCGCCAACATTGAAAACACTGGTCCGATCCTGAACCACCGCACCTCGTGATCTCTGACAGCCGCTTCCCCAATACTATCCCACAACATCCTACCCCGAAGGTGAATCGAAGAAGATCATACCACCGGCAAACTTAACAAATTCAATCAAAGACGACAATACCTCATCATATACGAAAATTCCACCACACTTGAAAGCACTTAGTCTCGCTACCCTATCAACCCAAACCTGAACATTTATAGTCCGATTGCCTTTTCTCTACCGGAAATAAAGTACCGAATCTCTGAATCACGCACTAATGAAACCTCCCCCTTCAAGTCATTCACTGCCCCGATACGTAGGCAAGCATCCTACCATCACATCAATATTGCGCGACCTGTGCATAGCCTCAGAGCTCTCAAAAGTACAGCTACTGAGCTGAAATGGCAGAAACTCCTTCTGCAAGGCGATGACAATAGCCCCAACCAACTACACAGGGAGAAATATCCTGCACCATATATGTAGTACCATCACCATTATTCACCTCCTAATTTATAACCGGCGCTTCGCGTTGCATAAGATTGAATGGGAAGGAAATGAAGGCATAAGCCTCAAATAATCAAACCGCATGATGAGGAATCAAGAAGGGAAGTACTCATAAGAGCCCTGTAGCTTCTCGAAGATAAGTACAGAAATACATTTAGACAGAAAAGAAACACAATACTCTGAAAGAGACTCTGCTGGCTGCGGGTCGTCTCGAGAGATGCAGCTCGCCTAAGTCTCCATGTAAACCAAGTCGATGCGCCCAACGAGGTCACTAGATAAGCGTGTACATGTGCAACAAAAATGCACAGCAAGTGTAGTATGAGTACGAAAACAACGTGTACTCAGTAAGTATCCCGCCTAACCTCGAAGAGGTAGTGACGAGAGGTCGACTTTGACACTTTCTAAAGGTAAAGTTAACATAATCAAGTGAGACGCTAAACATGGATGTCATGATTAGTTAACAAGTAACGTCAGGAAGGAACACCTTACTTCATGTAAAAAAATTCAAGTCTCCGTCATTTTCAGTTGACAGCCTATATTTTTTTTTACCATTAAGCGGTTCAAATTACAGAAAATACCCAGCAAATATCATGCGCAAGAAATGCCGAGGTCAAATGACCCGATCCAACATAAAAGGTAAATTATGCACTGCCAGAGGGTCGAACGGCGCAAACCATAGATGCATCTGTTACCCCGTTCGTAAATCATACCTTCGACGCGGTCAATATAAATAATAGATTTACCCCGTTCACGAATAATCTATGTGACGCATGTACTCATAGATACACATATTCAAACAGTCACTCCAAACTTTATCAGGAAACACTTAACCAAGGGAAAAATCAATTCTTTCTTCACGATTTTAAAAAAAAAACAATGTTTAACTTATGTAGAAATCCATTTAGTAACTTGATGTGACTTAAATAATTTAAATTGTCAAAGAGGTTACAAATAAGTCAATTACACCATGCTTTCGGGTCCTAGACTACCCGGACTTAAATATAATAGTAGCTACGCACGGACTCTCGTCACCTCGTATGTACGTAGCCCCCACAAATAGTAGCACATATTCAATTATTTCACCTATGGGGACAATTCCCTCCTACAAGGTTAGAAATGAGACTTACCTCGCTCCGAAGTTCCATAACCGGCATTCCACGCCTTTTCGATGACTCAAATCAATGCACAACGCTCAAAAACTAGCCAATATTTATGCAAACCCATTAATATATACTCAATTACTGATTATAATCTAATTTATAACAATTCCTAACCCCGATCGAAAAGTCGATAAAATCACACTCGGGCCCACGTGCCCGGATAATTTTTCGAAGATAAACTTTACCCATAGCCTCACTAACTCAAATATATAATTTATTCCAAGTTCCATGACCAAAATCGTGGTCAGAATTCAAAAATACAAAATTCTATGTTTCCTACCAAAAACCCCACAATTTATACAATTTCCATGTTTAAATCCTTATGAAATCATGCATTTAACTTAATACTTGCAAGAATTACTTACCTCATAGAATATGATGAAATCCCCTCTCTTCAAGGCTCCAAAATCGCCTAACCAAAGTGAGAGATGAGTGAAAAATGGCCAAATCCCGTCTTAAAATACACACTGCCCAGCGATTCTTCGCACATGCTGCGGTGCACTAGCCGCACTTGCAGAATTTCCATCGCATGTGAGGTTTCCCTCAAGCTCGACGAATTCCACTCCTGCGAATTAACTTCCGCACCTGCGCCCCCAGGCTGCCTCTCTCGATCTCGCACCTGCGACTCTTCTTCCGAAGGTGCGATTCCACATCTGCGGCAAAATGACCGCATATGCGGTCCCCAGCTAGCCCAGCCACTTCCGCTTCTGTGGCTCAATGGCCGCGCCTGCGGCTCTGCATTTGCGACCATGACCTCCCAGGTGTGATTACACTAGAAGACAACAGCCTCAGCCTTTCTCAACCCGAATATTGATCTGTTAACCACCCGGAATCCATCCGGGGTCCCCGGGATCCCGTCCAATCACACGAACCAGTTCCATAACATAACACGGACCTTATCGAGGCCTCAAACCACATTAAACAATGCCAAAACCATGAATCACGCTCAAATTCAAGCTTAATGACTTTAGAACTTTCACTTCTTCATTCGATGCCAAAACCTATCAAATCACGTGCGATGACCTCAAATTTTGCACACAAATCATATTCAACATTAAGGGCCTACTCCAACTTCCCTAATCAGAATCCGACCCCGATATTAAAAGGTCCTCTTCCAGTCCAACTCCTCAAAAACCTTCGAATGGCTAACTTTAGCCAATTCGCTCCAAAATGACCTACGGACCTCCAAATCCACTTCCGATCGCGCTCCCAATATCAGAATCACCATACAGAGCTATTCCCAGACTCGGAATCCCAAACGGACATTGATAACACTGAAATGCAATCCAACCCAAGTTTTGTATGTCTTCCAAAATGCCAACTTCCACAATAGACGCTGAAACGCTCCCAGGTCATCCAAAACCCGATTCGAACATACGAACCAGTCCGAAATCATCATACGAACCTGCTGGAACCTTCAAATCCTGATTCCGAGGTTATTTACTCAAAAATCTGACCTCAGTCAATTCTTCCAACTTAAAACTCCCAAAATGAGAATTTTCTTCCCTAATCCACTCCGAACTTCCAGAAATTTAATTCCGGCCACGCATGCAAGTCATGATACCTAAAGTAAAGCTACTCATGGCCTCAAACTGCTGAACGACGCGCTTGAACTCAAAACGACTGGTCGGGTTGTTACATTCTAGTAATAGTCCGGATACACTAAAATTTCAATTAACTTCCAGATACATCACTCAATTACAACACACCGACAACTAAACTAAAACCAATGAGAAGAGACAAGAATTAATGATTAATGCAAAATAAAATACGTATTAGACAGTGAAGACATTAAAACTAATTAGCTTAAATAAGGACGAAGTCAGAAACTAGATTAAATTAGACGATCACTAAGAAGCCTTAAACTAAATTAAAATCCAAGGACAATCACAAAGAAAATAGAAAAACAATGGCGGGGAAAATGATTAGGATTTTTACCATTTTACAATCCAAGTGCCCGGGACAGTGGTGGGACGCCAACTCGGCAACAATGTGAATTTCGAGCACGATTTTCTAATTGGTAAATCGTGACCGTGATTTTTAGCGAGCCAGTGGTCATTCACGATATCACTAATGAGAAACTCGTGCTTCGAGTCACGAGATAGGCCAAGATAGAGGCGTGGTGGTGATTTTAGGCAGTTTTCGGGCAGTGGTGGTCACCGGAACTAGCTGGAAAAATGGCAATCAGAGTTTGGCTTCGAAATCAGTAAGGAAAGGTATACCAAACAAGAATCTACCCAGCCATGTATTTTTTGTGGGGTGGAGATGCCATGAACTCTACGAATTTGGGCAAAATGGGTGGCAGCTAGGGTTCCTAGATCTAAAATTCATAGAGTTTGAAAGGGGAAGGGGGGTTGGAGGTTTTGGTTTGGATATTTGAAAACAGGAGAGTAAGAGGATGAGATGGTGAAATTTTGTGTTGGAAAGGAGGTGGTCGGACGACGGCGGCGGTAGGCAGAGGCGGCGGCGACGGCGGCGGTGGGAGAATGAGAGAAGAGAGAGGGAGCTAGGGTTTAGGTTTTGGGGTTAATTGGAGCAAAATTTCTGATTTTTTATCTTTATATATGAAATGAAAGATTAAATTAGGTCCATTGGATTGAAGAAGATCTGATGGCTAGGATTGACCCTTTGTAACTTAACCAAAACGACATAGTTTGATTATAAAACTACGTCGTTTGAACGCTAATCTGGCAGCCATTTAATTGGCATTGAAATTGCACTCTTAGCCACCTAACCATTTCATTTTTAGCCCATTTCCCTTTAATATTATCTTATTAAACTACAATCTAATTAACCTAAATACCAACCAATAAAACAAAACCTAATAAAACTCATTAGCTAATAATTGAATTAATCATATGAGAAATCAATTTGATTAATTTATCAAATAATTAGTCAATTAAAAGATCACACACACAAAGATGATATTTTTTGGTATTTTTTTGATAAGAAAAATTGCAATAAAAAAATAAAAATTAAGAAAGAAAAAGAAATGAATAAAGCAACAAAGCACTTATAAATTTAGGAGATGTTAAAATAGTGTAAAAATTAGGTATTCACAGCTGCCCCTCTTTGCTCGAGAACATGAAGTGTTTTAGTGAAAATAAAAGTGAATGTCATAGCTAAATTTTTCTCACATATCACTCCAATGGAAGCAATTTTTGAAAATGGTGACCAAACCTTGCTTCCGAGGTTATTTACATATCCTTGTTTAGAGGAATCAGGTCAGTGTAGTTCTGGAAAATTTTGGTAGCTGGGACTACCAGACACTGGAGTTAAGATTGTTGTTGTTGTTGGTGGTGTTATTACTATTAATTGTTGCTTACATCAAAAGGAAAAGAGCTACATATTTCTGCAAACTAGGAGTTACAAAATTCCTATCTATGTGCCTTCTAGAGTCAAATCTTGATTCTTGACCTGCTCGCTTGTATCGATCTTAGATTGGATCTTGATGCTCTTTGAGAAAAATATTATAACTCAGTCTCAGCTGCTTGCTTTCGTGATCCAATTGAGAAGATGAATCTTGAGAAGCTAGGTTGCTGACAATTCGTGATCCGACTGAGAAGATGAATCTTGAGAAGCTAGGTTGCTGACACATTGTCAAAGTTAACTCCAACTATCCTGTGATTGAAAGACTTCTTCCTTATGATGACAACTGAAACTGCAAGAACTTATCGTCACAACATGTGCTCTACGGCGGGGCATGCAAAGCCATCAAATACGAACAAAATGAACAAAATTTTCTCCCCCAGTTGGGCGCTGAGAAAATTTTGTGAGTTATTTGGTAAAGCTGTAGATCAGTTTATTTTATTTGAAAGATGCATAGATGAAATTGAAGACTCCAAATCGAGTGTACTTCTCTTAGAAGTAGAATTGATAAAACTTAGACTAGGAGGTGCATCTCCCATGGGTAGCATTGGAATGACTGCAAGATTCAAGGACTTGAACTAGGAATTGCGTCTGCTAGGATTAATGATTCACATTAGGAAGTGCGTCTTCTATTAGAATGAACATGGTTTACTCAAGCTAGGAAGTGTGTCTCCTATGAGTGAGATTGAAAGACTCGGACTAGGAATTGTGTCTCCTCGGTATGATGGTTCAGAGTAGGAAGTGAATCTCCTATTGGAATGACTCAAACTAGGAAGTGCATATCCTCCGAATGAGGTTGAAAGTCTTGGACTAGGAAGTGCGTCTCCTAGAATTGATGGTTCAGAGTTGGGAAGTGCATCTCCTATTGGAATAACTCAAACTAGGAAATGCGTCTCCTACGAGTGAGGTTGAAAGACTTGGACTTGGAAGTGCGTCTCCTATTGGAATGACTCAAACAAGGAAGTGTGTCTCCTACGAATGAGGTTGAAGGGTTTTGACTAGGAAGTGCATCTCCTAGTATTAATGGTTCATATTAGGAAGTGTGTCTCCTATTAGAATGGCTCAAACTAGGAAGTGTGTCTCCTACGAGTGAGGTCGCAAGTCTTGGACTAGGAAGTGCATCTCCTGGGATTGGTGGTTCAGATTAGGAAGTGCGTCTCCTATTGGAATGAATCAAACTAGGAAGTGCGTCAGTAAGGTTGAAAGTATTGACTAGGAAGTGCGTCTCCTAGGATTAATGGTTCATATTAGGAAGTGTGTCTCCTATTAGAATGGCTAAAACTAGGAAGTGTGTATCCTACGAGTGAGGTTGAAAGTCTTGGACTAGGAAGTGCATCTCGTAGGATTGGTGGTTCAGATTAGGAAGTGCATTTCCTATTGGAGTGACTCAAACTAGGAAGTGTGTCTCCTACGAGTGAGGTTGAAAGTCTTGGACTAGGAAGTGTGTCTCCTAGGATTGGTGGTTTAGATTAGGAAGTGTTTCTCCTATTGGAATGACTCAAACTAGGAAGTGCATCTCCTACGAGTGAGGTTGGAAGGGTTGGACTAGGAAGTGCGTCTCCTAGGATTAATGGTTCCGGTTAGGAAGTGCATCTCCTATTGGAATGACTCAAACTAGGAAGTGCATCTCCTATGAGTGAGGCTGAAAGTCTTGGACTAGGAAGTACGTCTCCTAGGATTGGTGATTCAGATTAGGAAGTGTGTCTTCTATTGGAATGACTCAAACTAGGAAGTGCATCTCCTACGAGTGAGGTTGAAATGGTTGTACTAGGAAGTGCGTCTCCTAGGATTAATGGTTCTGGTTAGGATGTGCATCTCCTATTGGAACGACTAAAACTAGGAAGTGTGTCTCCTACGAGTGAGGCTGAAAGTCTTGGACTAGGAAGTGCGTATCCTAGGATTGATGGTTCCGGTTAGGAATTATGTCTCCTGTTGGAATGACTCAAACTAGGAAGTGCGTCAGTGAGGTTGAAAGTCTTGGACTAGGAAATGTGTTTCCTAGGATTAATGGTTCATATTAGGAAGTGTGTCTCCTGTTAGAATTGCTTTAACTAGAAAGTGTGTCTCCTACGAGTGAGGTTGAAAGGATTGGATTAGGAAGTGCGTCTCCTAGGATTAATGGTTCCGGTTAGGAAGTGTGTCTCCTATTGGAATGAATCAAAATAGGAAGTGCATCTTCTACGAATGAGGTCGAAAGGTTTGGACTAGGAAGTGCGTCTCCTAGGATTGGTGGTTCAGATTAGGAAGTGCGTCTCCTAATAAAATGACTCAAAGTAGGAAGTATGCCTCCTACGAGTGAGGTTGAAAGTATTTGGAGGGAATGTAACCAGGGGTTGGCGCCCTGTATCACGGAAAAAGAATGTAACTAGGGGTTGGCGCCCTGTATCACAGAGAAAGAATGTAACTAGGGGTTGGCGCCCTGTATCACTAAGAGAGAATATAATCAGGGGTTGGCACCCTGTATCAGTGAGAAGGAATGTAACTAGGGGTTGGCACCCTGTATTACTAAGATAGAATATGACCAGGGGTTGGCACCTTGTATCGCTGAGAGAATGTAACCAAGGGTTGGAGCCTCATATCGCTTAGAGAGAAAGTAACCAGGGATAGGATACCTTGTATTAAAGTGGAACCTCACGAAAGATTAGTGTACCTTAGGTTGGAAAATACAACTAGGGATTGGTGTACTCTATACTAAACATGCGACTAGGAGTGGTGTTCCCTATGTCAAAATGGAACCTCAACTAAGGACTGATGTACCTTATGCTAGAAAATGCAGTGGTTGATTATGTGATTATATGCATATCTAGAAAGAAAAAGCATTGACTTTGAAGAATTTACCTTTGATGACATTCGTCCTTTGAGAACTTCATTTCTACAACTACTTTGTTTCCTGCTTCAAACAAAGAAAGATTCGTGAGTTTTCAAAGTGGTGGTCAGTTTGTGGCCTTGAGGCCCTGAGTAGTCCGAATTCGCGACGACCTTCTGAATAAGAATTGATTCTTTCAGCGCGGTATTGAGTTGCTCGGATAATCTGTATTGCTTTCTGGAGACCATGGCTTTCTATCGTTGCCCCAGTCGCGCCCCCCTTTTTCTCACCTTTTAGATTAGTCAGGGTTTTTAACATTATTGGGACAACTCATTTCCTTTTGGGAAAGGGGTATTAGAAAATTGAATCGCCATCTAACGAATTAAGGTGCGTTAGGGCACCTATTACAGGTCATTTATAAAACTAGTTATACTACCAGATATTGGGTAAGGGCTTGAAGTTACTTCAAGGGGAAGGTGTAAGGCACCCCTCGAAATCCACAACAGTGGGTCCCGACCAAACTTTGTGAATTCGTCAAGTGCAAATAAGCAGTCTAAGCACACATGTGTAAAGGAAATAAGGTTTTAACAGATAAGCAGTCTACGCACACATATGTAAATGGAATAAGGTTTTAACAGATAAGCAGTCTAAGCACACATATGTAAATGGAATAAGGTTTTAATAGATAAGCAGTCTAAGCACACATATATAAATGGGATAAAGGGGTCCTAAGTTGTCTATCCTATAGGATCGTATCCATGCAATGCCTGGTAATCACTCCTCAATGAGAGGGGCTACACGTTGCATTAGCGCACAGGTCATCATATCCTTTTACAACCCATTATCCCACCCCTTAGTGGTTATTAAGCGAGTTTTTATTAACGAACTCTAAGCGTGTTGTTACCTGTCCCTTCCTTGTGGTCCTGGAGGAGCTTAGGACCTCTAAATCGGGGCAGTTCTAGACAATCCTAAGGTATTTAAAAGGAAAAATCTAGGCGACAAACAAATAACATGTAGGACAAGCAAATAGGGGCAATAGTAGTTAAAAGGCTCATTTTTACCTCCACATGTATATAGGCAAATAAACAACACGTCTCAAACACAGATGCAGGCAATTTTTAGAAAAATCTTAGGACAGGATGTCTAGGTGAACATCAATGAACAAACATGCAGCACTATTTTAGAACTAAGTGGCAAGGTCCGAATCAGTTTGCCTACTGCTTTCAAAACTTGTGAGACTTAAGCAGTTTAAACACAATCAAAAACATAGTTTCCAGTTTTATATAAAAACCTTAATCATATAAGGCTTTCCTAGGCGTGGGGCTATACGCAATCACAATTGTAGGAGTTGTTTAACAATTTTTTTTTTTAAATTGTTCAACCTACGAACATGTTGGTCTAGGTGACACAGATTTTAGCAGGTGATTTAGACTAATTTGTATTTAGAGACATGAATACCCATGCGTGGGGGGTGTTTAAACCTTTTCATGGACAGGAGGATTATTTAAGCGGAATAAACATGATTCAAACAGATGCAAACACAGTTCCCTAAAAACATGGTATCTAATGCATACAGAGGATGACTATTTTTTAATAAGGCAGTATTATTAACCTAGTAGCAGGATCTCTAAGTGAAAGTACTTATGCAGAATTAAACTATGGAATAGAGATATGTAGTATACTGAAGCAATAAACGTGAAGACCCTAAGAACGGGATATCTAATGCACATGTTTAACATGGTTTGAATGCAAATAAACATGTCAACCCTAGAACATGATTTCTAATGCAGATTTGCAGAATTTAAAGCCTATAAACATGATTTCTACCCGGCTTTACCCACAGTATCATACAACTACCCTCCCTTTTTCACTAATCACCCCAATATTTGTTTACAAATAATTATTACAGACCAATGATTGAATAACTTACATAAATAAAATATACATTAAGCTATAGGGAGCCTGAAACAGGTCCAAGGCAAACCTGGGAATGCCAGGCCTTCAGTAGTCTCAAATGCCAAAGGTTTCATAGCCAAATTCATGTCCAGGTGTGTCAGAGTTCCCTAAGGACCTCAAGGATCCCGGGAAGTGCTCACACCCAGACTTTTTCACAATAAGGATTGAGTATGTGCAGTGTGGAATGGCCAGCCCCAGTGTGCCATAGTTCAAAGGAATCTCAAAAGGATCCCAAGGCAGTACACATACTGGAGGGGCAGAACCTATTGACTTAAGAGTAAAGTGAGAGTGCTTGACATTGTTTTGAAAAGGTTTTTTGGTAAAACAGTATAAAGAGGACTATATGAGTGAAAAGGTTTTGAAAAATAGGAAATCATTTGGTGATAAAACAGTTTAAGTAAAAAGTATTGAAACACTTTTGAAATCAGAACACAGATCAATTGGAATACTTAGCAAACAGATTCTAAACAGGGATTGAGGGGATTAGGGATACCTAGAATACACATTATTGAATAATGGAGCACATAAACAAAAGGATGCACATAAATTTTCAAGAGTTTTATAGAATTACTAAGTTAGTTATAAAGGGGTAGGTGATTGAGACATAGCGCCAGGATCATAGTAAAGCCATGTTGAAAACACATTAACACTGGACATGATTAAGCACACAACTAGAATTACTTTGAGAGACTAGATAACTCAGCATGATCTTATCAGTAAAGTATAACAGGCAGGAATTCAAATGAACAGACTAGGAAAACACCACACAAGTATTCCTAGTGTAGACATGCTGACACATTGAACAAATAGGATTTGGACATACTAGGTAGACTGGTAAGCAGGCAATCACAGTTTAGACATGCTAACTGCATATTAAGCAGAACAAGATTGAGACATGCTTGGTGAAACAGTCAACAAACAATGTAGTTTAGACATGATAAAGCAGGATTGAGACATGCTAGATAAAGCAGTAGACAGGAAATTATCACATATTGAACAAGAGAGGATTAGGCATGTTAATCAAGGAAGTAAACAAGAACAAGAATGGAATCGTAATTGATGAACTAAGGCAGTAATGAAACACATAGGGTTTAGATTAAAGAAAATTAATCAGGGACATACCAGTTAGGGAGAGAAAACGCATAATGAAAAGAAAATGTTGTGCAATGGCTAGCCTTGGCTTACAGCCGGATAGACTAGTGAGTATTGCAAGTAGCAGAGAAGAACAAAGAGCTTTTAGAGTGTAAGTGTATTGGTGAACTAGTGTTCGTGTGTCAAAAGTGAGAATAGAGACGAGTATATATATTAGTTAAGATTAGAGCAAAATAAGGTAAAGGAAATCAGTCTTCAACAATTAAGGAAGCCACAGAATCAGTTATGCACAAAATCAGCATAGTCTCCCTTAATTAAGGGTAATTACCTAACGGAAAAGGGCATGACACATTTAAGGAAAGAAAATCAAGTGAGCAATTAGGGGTAAATAGACAGAAGTTCAATTAAGGAAACAATTAGTGAAGAATCAGTAAATATCACAGTTAATCAAATAAGGTAAGAAAACTAAATAATGTCGCAAATAAAGGAAATAATCAAGAATCGGCACATAGGTTTTAACACGACAAATCAGTGAATCAGAATTCAAAAAAAGTAATGCTGATTTAAGGGAGGAAAATATAGGTTTAGACAAATACACAAGTAGGCTAAATACAATTTCATAAACACACAGAATCAGCCGAGAAATCGAATCAGAAACCCTAATAGAGACGTACTAGGGTAAAAACAAAATCACAAGACATTTAAATTAGACTAAGGAGAAATCATGAGAATCAAAGCATAGAAAAAAATAATGTAGCAAGTAACATGGACAGACTCAGAGTTCAAATCAAAAATGTCAAAATTAGGGTTTTAGCATAAATCGACTAGGTTAAGGCAAACTCAATGTAAATCGGTCAAAAGCACATACGAACAGGAGATTAAACATTCAAAATCAGAAAAATTTTGGAGAAAATGATTTTTAGTAAACCCTAGCTTTTAGGAAAACGGAAAATATATCGAAAAAAACAGAAGATTTTCATGAAAAACATGTGAAATAGGTCCGATTTATCTCAGATCTGGACAGATCTAAGAAGGTCAAAGATAAAATTAGGGTTCTTAGAAGTAAGACAGATATGAAGACATAGACTTAGGAATCCACAGATTTGAGACGTAAATAAGAATTTCTTACCCAAAGATTGAGCCAAGTGGCCTGAAACATGCGAGAAAAACCCAGAGGTGTAAGCATACTCGCCCTGGTCCCTTGATAATCTCCTCAAGGTCCTTGGAGATGGAAGTACCAAGCATAAAAGAGACAAGTAGAGACCTGGGGTGGTGAAGAACCACCATGAAAAGCAGTAGGTGAGCGGCTAATCACGCTCAACTATGTCTTATAAAAGACTAAGCGGGCGTTGCAAATATAATCCGGTGTATTATACCCAGAGTCGATCCCACAGAGAATTTACGTATCAATCAAGTCTTTAGAGTACACAACTTTTACTCAATCAATTCTCTCAAGACTTTTTAATATAAAATGGTGATGTTTTACTAACTCTACTGACAATAATAATAACTAGCAATTACTACAAATGTGTTGTAAATAATGATGATAAAGGTCTAAGGTTATGGTTTTCCCCGTTGGTAAACTTACTTCTCGGATACTTCATATAGATTGATTATTTGTCTCTATCAATCATGAACACTCTATCTACCATAAATCTCTCTCAAGTAATTATGATAATTTACTAGACGCACTCTCTCAACTTACGCTAGCTAGATTGCATTACAGTTCACTTTAGATTGCACCCGAGGTATCGTTATCTCTAATCCAACCTCTAAACCCTCGGTTATGACTTTCGTCTATACTCTGGGAGTGGTGTTGTTCAAACAACTACCTAAATATGCACTCTCTCTCAAGTAGATACATAATAAATAGGAACAGCTAATTGAGGGCCCTTTCAATCAACTACAACAAGAACGTAGTTGAACAAATAGAGATTAATCAACCAAACTATATTAATATCACAACAAATTCATCCCCAACGGGTTCTACCAAAACCCTAGATTAAAGAATTTAGCTACTCATGTTCATAAGAATCAAACCCAAAAGAAATTGCATAATTGAACTACAAAGTAATGAATAAAAGATGTAAAAATCAATGTTTTGTCACTTCAATGGTTTTCTCTCTTCGAATCCTTCGTATGCCTTCTGAATCCTCCGAACTCTCGTTAAGTTGTGTTTTAGGGGTCTATTTATATGTTCAGGACAAACCCTAAACATGTAGGAGACTTCTATTCCAACCAGGAAACACTTAAGCTCGTCAAAACTCGGAATTGACCGAAACAGGGGCCTGGCGTTTGGGCCCTAGCGCCTGGCTAACGCCAGGCTAAGGCTGGCGTTTGGACTCTAACGCCTGGCTAAAGCCAGGCTAAGGCTGGCGTTTGGACTCTAACGCCAGGCAGAGTCAGGAGTTTGGGCTCTAGCGCCCGGCTATAGCCCAGTGCACTCCTCCTCGCCTCATGAGCGTATTTTCGATGTATTTGCATCCATTTAGCTCGGTTTCCATCTCCAATTCACCTACAGATGAAATAGACTCTATTTTGCACATAAAAAGTGTATTTTTATCATTAACGCACGTAAAATTTAGGGCATATAACATGTTAAACTATGAATTCTAGCCTCGCATCAACACCCTACACTTAAACAATTGCTCGTCCTCGAGCAATCACACTACACTCATGTACACAACTCATTAAGCAAATCTCTTAACACGTTATACCAAGAATATTTAAAACAGTTCAAGCACAAAGGTGTGACATCCTCGCCTTAATAATCGACTCACAAATACCATGCTTTATTCACAATTCACTAACTA
>ML306071.1:0-63526 GCA_005239505.1 Nicotiana paniculata
AGCTCATATCTCTTTGAACATGATCTAACAACTTTGAATTCAACCTTTTGGTTTATCTCCAAGATGTAGAAATTTTTTTGTCATATTTTCCTTGTTCTCAAAAATTGATCCTACTCTTACTTCCTCAGACAATGCATCATGCCTAAGTATTTTACATGGTGGAGATTCTTTCAGCTTTCTCCTCACTCTTTTTCTTGATTTCTTAGAGGCACTAGAAGTTTCAGCAATTTTATGAATTATATCTGATGTTACCGGTATTAATTCTATATTTTCTTCATCTTCGTTGTTGCTTATCATTGCAGAAGGTAACAAAAAATTTTGTTGGATTCTGTGTTGGTTGTCAATTTGCATTATTAGCTGTCCTTCTTCTTCTTGCTCATTGATAAACTTGTATGAATTTATTGGATGGGGGGGGTGATTTTTGTAGCATTATATATATTCTGAAGCAGATTTAATGTTAGAAGGTTGTTGCTCGTTGTCTACTACCACTATTGGCTGCCCTAGTTCATGTTGATAATCAGCAAATTGTTCTGAAGTTGCTATACTGTCAAGAGATTGGTTGAATGTTGCAGATTCTGAACCAACTATACCGTGAGAAATACGTTGTATTTTTTCGATGAGAAAATGACAATTCTTGTAGGCTGAATCAATTGTGAGCAAATGTATACAAGTACTGAGTTCTTCATCTGAAGTTACTAGCATACCTTTGCTTGTATTTAGTTTGATATCAAACCATATCATTACGGAATATCTGCTTGAACCGATATTTGTAACTTCACTATTTTTTTCTAGGAAAGAATTGAATGATACTTGTTTATTAATAAGAACAAGCTTTGTATCATGATCCAAGTATTTGAAGTCAGTAGTCCACCTCCCATTGAAATTAAGTACAACGCAAATTGAACTCATCCTAGAGAAGCATGTTTAGTGTCAAGTATTAGGATAAGAATTTAATTATGAAAAACAAATTAAAGTTTGAGAAAATGTACTAGAGAACAAAGCTCATGAAAAAGCTGATTAATGTAGGACAAAAGTTAAGCACAAACTATATTTAACTTGAGCATGCAGGAGAAAATTACATAGCNGCAAATAAACTAAAAAACAAAAGCATATTGTGCTGAAGTTTTTGAAAAAGGTCATGACAAAACTATTGTATCCAGGAGAAACTTCATCTTGTTTAGCAAATAAAACAAAAAATTCAGCTTGTTTAGCAAATAAACCAAAAAATTCAGCTTGTTTAGCAAATAAACCAAAAACTTTAGAAAAAAATATTTAAAAAACCTTAATTAGAGGAAAACTTCAGCAGTTATGCTGAAGTGCTTAGAAAATGGACTGAACAACTTCAGCATATATGCTGAAGTTTTTGAAAAAACTCATCCAAAAACTATAGAAAGCAGGACATAACTTAAGCATATTATTAGTGCTGAAGTTTATCAAATAAAAGCACCTTCAGCAAAAACTTATTAGAATTAAGCATATTTTAGAAAAAAACCTTACTTAAAGGAAAACTTCAGCATGTTATGCAGTACAAAACTTCATCATTGAAAATCTCAGGTCTCATGTTATGCAGTACAATACTTACAATTTGAATTTTTGAATTTGAGTCTGGTTCAAATTTCTTGTTTGGGAGAGGAGATCTGAGAAGAGACGGAGTGATGGAGTCGGATCAGTGAAGTGTTTTGTGCATGATGCAAATCGTAAAGTATTTTTATATGTTTTGTCAGGGGTAGAATGGTCATATTAGTACGGATTTTTTGTCAGCTGGCTACCAAATCAATAATTTATAAAAATAGGGTATAGGTTAAAAGGTGGCTGGTATATAAGGTATGACTGCAAATCGCCCTACATATATGGAGGATAATTTAATTGCTGAATTAGAAGCCACTGCACTCTTTAAGTCTTAAACACCCTTTTCCTTATATAGAGTGCTTTGATATTTCTCAGGACTCAATACAAAACATCTAGGCTAGTGACATTTGTTTCTGTTGAATCTCCAAATGGAAAATATTGCGGCTAAATTGTGCGGAGCTATATATTCATCATAAGATTGTTTCTAAAAATAATGTAAGAGGACATTGTTATAGTATTTGTTTTAGTAGGTTTGTTAGGGGTAAATTGGTTTATATTAGATGATCGAATGGTAGCGTGATACGTGGATTCAAATAATAGTAGAAAATAAATCAAGTACCGAGAACAACGCCTGCATTTGGCTTCGGACAGACCCCGAGGGGAGCATGGTAAACGTAAGTAGATCAGATGTTTTACCATCAGATATCATTCAATGAAGAATATTCCTTACCATTAAATGGGAAGCCGTTACAGAGAATATTTGCATTCATGGCATGCCGTTAATCTTCCTCAGCAACATCGCACACAACATTGCGGGACATGAAAACCTGCCTCAACATGAGGATTCAATCAGTGACTCCCGCAATGAGGGGGACGAGGCAACTCTGGTCCATGGAGGGAAGTACCCCGACATGTATGGGAGATGACTCCTGATGACGCGGAAGAGGAACACGTTATGGAAATAGTAAGAATCATAAGAGAGCAACAGAAAGCCATCACGGTCCACCTTTCAAAGCAGGATCATGTGATGACGGAACTGAAGCAAATATTGTCCGGCGCTTCTAATAACGCAAATGGAAGAGGCCCAGTTTCTCCCAGTGCTCCTGCAAATCAAATGGCTAGGTGTTGGGGGAACCAATAGAGGATCTGGTAAGGAGCTCATGAGATTTATGAGGGAAATGAATGAACGGATGGATCAGAACGCGAGCTTCATGCCCGAATGGATCAAATTTCGGGCGCACCACCAGTTTTGAAGGGCCAAGATTTGAAGAAGTACATTCAGTTTCCATTTAAGCCGGGAGCAACACCAGAGTTAATATCGAAGAGGTTCAAGATGCCGGACAGACAGAAGTACGATGGGACTTCGGAGCCACAGGAGTACATCACAACTTATACAATGGTTGTGAAGGGGAACAATTTAGCTCAACATTAGATCAAATTAGTTCTTCTGAAAACGTTTGGAGAGACCCTCACTAAAGAGGCCCTGACATGGTGTTCACTCTTACCGAGCGGTCAATTGACTCTTTTGAAATGCTTGCAGATTCATTTATTAAGGCCCATTCCAGGGCCAGAAAAGTCCAAGCCGGGAAAGCGGACATATTTAGGATCGCACAAGGTGCGTCCAAATTATTGTGGGAATTCGTGATCAGATTCCAAAAGGAGAGGATGTTGCTACCGGCCATACCAGACGAGTGGGCAGCAGAAGAGATCACAAGGGGTTTGAACCCGAGGAGTTCCGACGCCTCCCAAAAGCTAAAGAAAATCCTCCTGGAATTCCAAGCAACTACATGGGCGTATGTTCATAACCGCTATGAGTTGTAAATAAGGATAAAATATGATCAACGCATGTTCCCGACAACAACCAAGGGACGAACCGAGACAAGAGTCAGGATAAGTTCAAAGGTGTTTTCGATGGACACCGATGATCTTCCAAAGGTCGCTTCTTTCCATATGAGAGAACCGAATGATGAGACAACAAAGGGTTCCGATCCTTGGATAGTTTCTCTCCGGACAGAAGAACTGATCGTGGCCTGAACAACAGATCGTTGCAAGAAAAAGGGGTACCGGGGGCTCGGGATTCTATATATCCCAAGTTGTCGGATTACAATTTTAACATCAGCATAGTGGAATTTGTTTCGATAATGAGGAATATCAAAGAAGCACGGTTCCTGAAGCCATTCAGATCCGATCCCATCAAGAGGGATCCTAACTTATGGTGTGAATATCATAGGACTCACGACCACAAAACTGGGGACTACCGGCATCTGCGCAAAGAGGCGGAAACGTTGGTGAAGAACGACCATCTCAGGTATTTTTTGAGCGTCCGTGCCAAGAACAATTACGGTCGTAGCCAGAATAATGCAGAGCCTTCGAAGATAGCAGAAGATCCTCCTTTATTGACTATCAACATGATTTTCGGAGGGAATGAAATCAACGGTGTAACCTTCTCGGCCCAAGAGACAAAGGTTTCAGTGACTCACATCAAGAGACTCCGGGAGGTCGCCGAATATGATATCATCTTCACGGAGCAAGAACACTGACGAGCTTCTTCTTCCACATAATGATGCTCTAGTAATCTCTCTCAGTATCTTGGATTTCAAAATTAAGCATGTTTTGGTTGACTCAAGAAGGTCAGCCATCATCATTCAATGGAGAGTATTGGAGCAAGCGAAGTTAACCAAAAGCATCATTCCAGCAACAAAGCTCATCGCAGGATTCAACTTGGTAAGTGTGACAACTCGAGGAGAGATCCTGCTGCCCACGAACGTCGAAGGGGTAACCAAGACCACTTTATTTTAAGTGGTATACGGTAATATAGTCTACAATATAATCCTAGGAAAGCCATGGTTACACGAGATGAAGGTCGTTTCCTCAACATATCATCAATTATTAAAGTTCCCGACCCCGGAAGGAATTAAGCAGATAAGAGGAAATCAACTGGCAGCAAGAGAGATGAATGCAGTGTCGATTTCCAGAAGCAGAGGAAAGGAGCCAAGAAAATAGCAAATACTGATGTCGATTCCTTCCCCCTAATCAATGAAGATGAAGGAGAGGAGTCCTCGGAATCCCACCAGGTGTCGAGATACTTTTAGGTGCTGGAGGAGAAAAATTCAACCAAGTCCATCGCGAAAGAACTCGAGCAAGTGGATTTGTTCAAAAAATTCTTGGAAAAGAAGTTTCACATGGTAACATGACTCAATTCCAAGACCAGGTCGGGATTTATTAATTTCCTTAAAGCTAAAGTTGATTGTTTTGCATGGCAGCACTCGGATATGACAAATATACCATTAGAGGTGGTCGTGCATAAGCTAAGCTTGAATCCAAATTTCCCACCGGTGAGGCAAAAGAAACGCCTGATAGCCGAGGTCAGAACCAAGTTTGTTAAAGAAGAGGTAACTCGACTATTCGACATCGGTTCGATTCGGAAGGTAAAGTATCTCAAATGATTAGCTAATGTGCTTGTGGTTTCAAAGAAGAATAACAGCTTTAGTATGTGCATAGATTATAAAGACTTAAATAAGGTGTGACCTAAATACTTGTTTCCATTGCCAAATATTGATCAAATGATTGATGCAACGACTTGGCACGAGTTAATGAGTTTCCTCGATGCATACTCGAGGTACAATCAAATCCAGATTAGCCCAGAGGATCAGTAAAAATCTTCATTCATAACGAACTTTGGCACATAATTCTATAATATGATGTGCTTTGGGCATAAAAATGCCGAGGCCACTTATTAGAGGCTCGTGAACAAAATGTTCGAGAAGCAAATAGGAAAAATAATGGAAGTATATATCGATGAAATGTTAAACAAGTCTTTGAATGCAGGTGATCATTTGAAACATCTCCAAGAAAAATTCAATATCTTTAAGAAGCATAACATGAAGCTCAATCCGGAAAAATACGTGTTCAGAGTTGGCTCCGGTACGTTTTTGGGGTTCTTGGTCTCACAGAGAGGGATCAAGGTAAATCCAGATAAAATAAAAGCTATCGAAGACATACTAGACCAACTAACAAGTGTAAAAGAAGTAAAGAGGCTCACTGGAAGATTGACCGCTTTAAGCAGGTTCATCTCTCGATCCTCGAAAAAATGTCATCACTTCTTCTTACTTCTGAAGAAGAAGAACAATTTTGAATGAACCCTAGAATGTCAACAGGACTTGAAAGACATGAAACAATACCTAACAAGCATCCTGCTATTATAACAACTAGGGGAAGGTAAGCAATTATTGATATATCTAGCTGTCTCGGAAGTAGCGGTAAATGTTGTTTTAGTCCGGGAGGACGAAGATATGAAATTTCCTATTTACTATGTTAGTAAAATTTTGTCAGGAGCGGGGACTCACTATACGCACCTCGAAAAGTTGGGTTTTAGCTCTCGTAGTCGCCTCTCGAAAGCTTAGGCCTTTCCAGTGCCACCCGATAGATGTTGTGAAAAATTTTCCCTTGCGGAACCTTCACAAGCCTGAGCTGTCAGGCAGGTTGGAAGTGGGTGATCTAAATTGGTGAATTTGACATTGAGTACTAACCCAAGACTGCAATCAAGTCACATGTTTTGGCTGACTTCGTGGCCGATTTTAGTCCCGGGCTAATGCCCTAGCTGCTAAAGAATCAGTGTTGGTGTCTGAAACGGCATAAGGAGTTTGACATTGTTTACGAACGGAGTCTCTAATGTAAAAGGGTCCGGGCTCGGGGTGGTTCTAATCACACCCTGGGGGGAACCCTGAGGTAGGCCATTAAGATTGTTGCGCTAACTAACAGTGAAGCCGAGTATGAGGCTTTGGTTACAGGACTCGAACTGGCCCGGGGAATTGCCTCCGAGGTAATAGAGATCAAATGTGATTCCCAGCTAGTAGTAAACCAATTGTACGGGATTTTTGATGCAAAGGATGAATGTAAGAAATATTATGTGATTAAAGTTCAGACATTGCTTACACGATTCAAGGAGTGTTCGATTACACACATTCCAAGAGAAGAGAACGAAGAAGCCGATGCATTGGCCAATTTAGGGTCATCCATAGAGATGAAAGGATCTGACTCCTGCACTGTCGTTCAACATCTGCATTTTGTACTAGATGTGGATGGTTATTGTGAAGTGAACACAACTAACCTAGTCTGGGAATGGATGAATGAGTTTGTCGAATACCTTCGATATGGCAAGTTTCCTGAAGACCCAAAGGCATCCCATGCACTACATACCAAAGCGGTTCGTTACTGCCTTATATTTAGGCAATTGTATAGGAGATCATACCAAGGCCCGTTGGCCCTATGTTTAGGAGCCTTGTAGGTTAAACTATGTGATGAGAGAAGTCCATGAAGGAATCCGTGGGAACCATTCCACTGTTGATTCA
This sequence comes from Nicotiana paniculata, assembly GCA_005239505.1. Classification (NCBI taxonomy): domain Eukaryota; kingdom Viridiplantae; phylum Streptophyta; class Magnoliopsida; order Solanales; family Solanaceae; genus Nicotiana; species Nicotiana paniculata. The sequence goes on from ML306071.1 coordinate 6,921, forward strand.
TTGGTACTGAAGCTGGTCAGGTTAGGATATACTGGACCCGGATGGAACAAGACGCAAAAGCATTCATTCAGAAATAGGACAAATGCCAGCACTGTGCACAATTCGTGCACCAACCGATAGAACTCTTGTATTCGATACTGTCCCCGTGGATGTTCATGAAATAGGGGATGGATACTGTTGGTCCTCTCCCACTGGGTCTCGAAAAGGTAAGATTCCTTTTAATTTTAACAAATTACTTCATTAAATGGTTGAAGATAGTACTTATCAAAAGATCGGTGAGCACGAAGTGATCGATTTCATATGGGAACACATAATCTTCCGATTTAGAATACCGAAGGAGAATGCCTGCAATAATGGACCACAGTTCATAGGCTCCAAAGTCACAAAATTTCCCGAAGTCTGAAAATAAAGAAGAATACATCCTCACCATACCATCCAAGCGCTAATGGACATGCGAAGTCAACCAATAAGGTGATTATCCAAAGCCTAAAAAAGAGGTTAGAAGTTGCTAAAGGCATGTGACCCGAAGAGATATCGGGCGTGCTATGGACACCACACAATGAAAAAGTCAAGCACGGGAGAGACGCCTTTGTCTCTCGTATATGGTGCGGAAACTCTGATCCCAGTGGAAGTAGGAGAACCAACCTTATGATTTTCCCAAGAAAACGAAGAAGCAAATAACGAGGAATTGCTGGTGAAGCTGGATCTGCTCGATAAACACATGGACTTGGCACATGTGATCATGGTGGCTCAGAAGCAAAGAATGGAGAGATACTATAATTGGAGGGCCAATATTTGTTACTTCAAAGTGTGGGATCTGGTTTTGAGGAAAGTGACTTAGAGCACTCGATAAATCAATGTTAGGAAGCTGGGTCTGCCGTGGGAAGGTCCCTACCGGGTTTCAGCTGAACCGATAAAGGATCGTACGAGTTGGAAAATCAATATGGAGCCAAATTTACCCGCAATTGGAACATGACTCACCTCAAAAGGTATTACTGCTGACGGATCCTATCAATACTGAAAAGTATATGTTGCACTTTTTTTCCCTTTGCCCTGTTTTTGTCCTAATCAGGTTTTTCTGGAAAGGTTTTTAACGAGGCAGTAATGGAAAGCATACTACGAAGGATGTGTCATCGACAAAGTTAAGACCTTTAAATGATAAGGCATTAAAACGATAAACCACTATGGGATGGTTAAATAATCTTTTGTTCGATGGCAAGTTCTCAACTGGAAGCAAAACTTGCCATTTAACCAAAGTCTATTCAACTGTTCACAATTGTTTCACCCAATGAAGCAAGACTTCCAGTGTTGCAATTTGCATCCTTCGCATTCGAACACTGGGAGGGGGAACAATATAAGATACAACAACACGATTGTCATAAAAATTAGGGACTACGAGAACCGGGAACAATAATGCCTCATCATGACCAGGGACGATATGTCCAGCCCCGTAAAAATAAGTTGTACAAGTTTGCCACATGTATTGGCAGTTCATTTTTAAAAAATGAATGCTAATATACTTTAAAAGATAGAAGGAATAAAATCAAGTCCTTTTATTTTATCTTGTTTCTTGTCCAAACGATGAGTTGATTTTATCATTTGAAAGTTAACAAAAAACTTCAAATGCATGTGCCGAAATAAACAGGAGACATCCTCTTCAAGAGCACTGTAAACATAAGAGGGCCCTCTCTTTTGAAGCCCTCATAGTAAAAGGTTGATTCCGAAAGGATTCATGCCCGGAATCATAGGTTATATGACAAAAATATACCCAAAGCCTTATCTAATTTAACATGAAGAGAATAAATTTTGCACAATACTTAAGCAAAAATCTTCTTCATTTGAAAAAAAGTACCAAACTCGATAAAGAGTTTAGCATAATTACGAAGGCACAAAAGGAAAATAGAAAAATAAAGAATCTAAACATTATCGCCACCAGGAGAAGGACCTTCCTTTCCCCCGATAAAAGAGCGCAGATCAGCTGTCGATTCAGATCCTGTACCTTCATCATCACCCTCTTTAATTTTGGCCTCAGTTCCCGAGTATTCGGAACCATTGCTCGAAGAGTCAGTTGTAACAGGTGGGGCAGGAAGACGTTCTCGGGAAATTAGCTCCAACTCTCAGGCCTTGGAAATGCAATCGTTAGTATCAAGGATGTTCTCTTTGGCCTCTTCCAAGGTTTCTCCTCATATGGTACATAGCATGTCTTCTCAAATCCTGTTATAGCAGAAAGGTAGAAAACAAATGATGAGAAAATAAGTACCGTTCCGCTGCCACATCATGCATTGCATTATTCAACAAACACTTCCCCGAAAGGGAAAGTATCTTCTTCTTATCTTTCTCTGAAACCAACGAATTTAGGTAGTTAGCAAGCTCTACCGGCCTAGATAGTAGATGGCACTCCTTCAAAATTGATAGAGTAACACTCCTTCTTCCTCGGGGATCCAGAGAAGGGGGTGAGTAATTATGCCCCAAATTTCCATGGTCGAGAGATTAGGGAGAAGAAGCATTCCTCTCTCGAGCATGTACCGCCGGTGGAGGAGATGCAGTGGGTGCTGGTGGTGAATGAACAACTGGTATAGAAGGGCGTGAAGTTATTGGCGTTGAAGGCTGAGAAGCAGCAACAACAGGAGCAATGTTGATTATTTGTTGCTTATAAATCAAAGGTAAAAGAGGCTTGGGGTCTGAGCTGCTGGGACCAGAAATAGCAATAGGGGTCGAAAAGTGAGAATTGACATCCTATGCTATTTCTATTTCACCCCAAAGTGCCTGGACCTCACCTTCGGTTGGGGTTTTAAGCTCTCCCTGTTGAGCATTTGGTTGAGCTGATAAAGATCATTGTCTCCTTTGAAGGAAGCCTCTTCATCATTGGCTTCCTTGTCATCTTCAATGACCACTGTGACCATGGCCGACTTAGTCGTGGCCTTCTTTATTTTCTTATTTAATCCCCAGCCGAGGAACAACGACACCTTTTTGGTTGGGGACTCCGAGAGGAAGCACCTCTACCTGTATCAGATATGAGGGCATCGCTTAGAGCGAGAGCATTTTGTAACAGTCTCGCAGCCTCCATAGGGTCATCTAAAATATCAACCTCGGAGAAAGGTGACAGAGCCTTGAGAGAGTCATGAATCAAGAAAAAGATGTAGTTAGCAAATTTATTTATGTTCATACAAAGGTACAAGGAAGAAGTCTAAATTTAACGTGGTTTTTGGACTTCCACCCGTATTTGGGAGCCATCTTCTTCCACCGACGGACTTCTGGCATTGTAATATCCAGAATCTTTTGAATCCATTGGTCCAGGGCTTTAACCCTTGGTGGTGTCCATCGAGTAGTTAAAACAACGAAAGCAAAGAGGTCAACAATGACGAAAACCGGTCTTTTTACGAAGGAAAGAGATGAACAAATTACAAACTTAGGTGAAGGATTTCATGATTTAGGAAATGATGGAGTTGTGGTCGGGATGATATCCATGGTAGAAATGATGAAAAAGAACTCCATTCATCCACGGTTACTGTCATCATCCATGTTGGTGAGAAAGGCATGGTGGCCACGCTTGCTGAAATTTATTATTCCCTCGCAGAAGATTTTGGGGGAGTAGAGATTCATCATGTATGCTAGGGTTAAGGTTTCCTAGTCTCCGTGCACAACTAGCATAGACAAGCTATCGAACTCCATACGGAAGCGCCTAATTTCCCCAAGCAGACATGGTACCGATGGCAGAACTCCAAGATCATGGGGTCGAGCCCTCCGCTTAAAGTAAATAGACCCAAGGTGAAGGGATACATATGACATACGTAAAACCTTCCTTGGATAAGGTAACCCCCTCTATCATGTCAAGAAGGATAATGTTGAGATCTAGGTAGTTGCAGTCTTTGTTCACACCAGGAATACTAAAAGGGCGGATAGAGGAAGGATACCTACTAATGGACCAATTCTGTGGGGACGCGGAAGGAAACTTCTCTTGGAAGTCATTGACGGTGCTCAGGTGTTTTGGTATGATGATGCTTACTGTGGAAGTATCAACATCAACATCAACCTCTTTGTCATTGCTTCTCTTCGGGCCTCCACCAAATAGAAGTCCAGAGTTTTCAAAAGATTCAGTAAAAGAAGCCATGGTAGTAAAAGGGTAGTGAAGTTATTTGAAGAAAGTCAAAAAGAGATGAAAGTAGAAGGAGGTTAAATGCAAGGAAGATGATGAACTTACGAAATTTTTGGGAGTGAAAGAGATAAAATGATGAGTATAAGTAAAGATATAAACAACAAAAATCTTGTTCATGATTACCTCGAGAACCGACAAAAATGTTGTTGAATCGTGGGCAACACGTGGTCAAGGTATTAAATGCGAGAAGGCATGCGCCCTTTCAAGCGTCAGAGACTGTTCATAAGGTTTTCAGAAATTTTCCGTCAAGAAAGGTGTTTACCTCGAAATACGAGTAATAATTAAACTTGTAATGTGGTTATAAGGATACGCGATATGGTTCAATGCCAATTGGTAAATGACTAGATAAATAGATGAATTTAAACGGTTAAGATAAATCAAACCAGTGTCATTGCAATTTGTCGACCTCGATCGGAATAGGCTCGAGATCAAGCGTTAAGAATACGAAGAACAATAGTAAATTGTAAGCAAGTAAAATAGCAGCGTATTATTATTTCTTAGTAAGTGTGTATATGATATCTCATGGTTACAAATGAACAGGCTTCCTCTTTATATAGTAGAGGAATCCTAAATAAGACATAACTCTAATTTCGGAAGAAAAATCTATGATTGGTATCAATAACCATTGGCGGTTCTGTCAATCCCGAGATTCCCGCCGAGATTTGTGGTCGATTGCTAATATCTCGCTATTCTATTGCTCGATGTCGATCATGTCCGATCTCAATTCTTCGATCTCCGTGTTCTTCGAGTTCGAGCTTGCTTTGATATGAACTTAATCTCGAGGTAGACCCTCGAGCCCATAAAATCAAATAGTCCTTGCGTTTATTAGAATAAAATGATAATAAACGACTTGAGCCTCGATTCCCCTGTACCTCGGACATGACGTCATATCCATGATGTAAGCGACGAATGTGACTGAAATGTCCCGTCGATTCGGTTTCCAAAACCATCAATGCATTTCAGTCGTCGGTCGGCCACTAGTGATACCGAACCGTCGTCACAAACCTATAAATACCACCTCTTCTGTTGATTCAAACTTTACTTTGCTTTGATCAAAAACTCTTGACTCCCCAATTCTCCTTATCTTTCTCTCACCGCTGCCAGTCACTCCACCGTTGTTTTTACCGGAGCCATTAATTTTACACATTCCTTCTACTTTTTTCACATATACAAATGGCAAAAACCTCCAAATTTGTGCCGCAAAAGGAAAAGGCTCATTATTCGTCTTCCCGGCCGGCCGGTGATAAGACGCCGGTAGAACCGACCCCCCATTTCCGTACCAACGCAAGATATGCTTATTGGACTCTATGTATTAACGCGCTTATTCAATTTCTGAAGTTAGATTGAAGATTGAGAAAGCCTGACAGTAGTGACTTTAGCGAATGCGTTCACAAGGCCGGTCCTCGGTGGCTAAGAAGCATGAATACGTTCTTGACCCATGAGTTCTCAAATCTGACTTTAAAGTCGAGAACCCCTCATCGCTGCCGGGCTGATGTGAACATATGTCGATGTACATGTGTTTGATTAATGCGGGCCACATCGAGGCCATGAAGAAGGACTGCAAATGGGGTTCGGAGGTAGTGGTGCGCATTCCTACTCCTGAAGAGAGCATCACTACAGACGTGAGGGGGTTCTCGAGTGTTTACACGTATCCCTTCACGCTGGGTCTCGTTGACCCCGTGATTTTCGACTTCTGCAGAAGGTACAAAGTCTCAGCCAGATCCACCCTTCACTATGGCGCATAGTGATCATGTTGAGCTTATTTTCCAATGAGGCCGGGGTGTTGGAGTTCACTCTAAACCATCTTATACGGTTGTACCGGCCTCGACTCTATCAAGGGCTAATTAAGCTTCACTGCCGAGTGATAAAGACTTTATTCTCGAGCATCGACGAGGATAAAGATCGAGGCTGGATGAGCCGATTCATACGGGTGAGGACCTGTGATATAATACCAAAGGAAAAGATGTCGTTCCCTGAGGAATGGAACCTCAAACGTAAGTGAATTTTTATTTTTCGATTTTTGTGTTTCTTTTGATTTTGCCTAACATTCCTCTTAAATCATGCAATTGTCCCTTGGATGCCTCAGGCGGTGCCCAATTTTGAAGATTGGATCCAAAATCTTGCCTCTACTTCTACTCATGCCGAACTAGCATGGAGGGAGTTGACAAAGGGTAGGTGGGAGGCCAAGAACCACGGTAAGGATCTTTTCTTACGTATTTTGAAGTAATTACATGCTTTGTTCATTACTAATATTTCCTTATGTAGGCCTGACTAAAGATTCCATTACGAGGCCTTCGAGTGAAGGAGGAGGAGCCAAGTCTTCGGCTTCGAAGCCAGAAAAAGATAAGAAGAGAAAAGATTCCTTGCAGTCCGAGGCCTCCAAACCCAGACCTCGAAGGGCGAGGAGAAAAACAGTCGTTTTACTGGCGGACACGATCCGCAAGTTGAGAAATGAGGATGAAGAAGAATAAGAAGAAGAAGAAGAATATACTTTAGCGCTGAAGGTCCGCCCTATGAAGGTCGTCGAGGTCGCCCCACCTTCCAAGCTGCCATCCGCTGTAAACGAGCCTCGTATTGAGGGGGCATCAAAAATATATTCAGGGATGAACCCCGGATCTCCGGAGGTCGAGGTGGTTTCTCGATCAACAATGTCTACACCAGACGGGGTCGGTTTCGAAACCTAGAAAATTGGTCAGAGTGCTCCGAGCGACTCGCTCGGGGACATGACAACGGGCCAACTGCCTTCACTGCCGGTCTTTTCTGAAGGAGCAATAAGGGAGGCCCGAGGGCTGAAGACTCCCGAGGTTATTGGAGGCTCTAGTGTAGGTGATCCTTTCCGGGATTGCTTCATGGGGGTTGATGATGCCTCTGATATTAATGATGCTTCGGTCCTTATGGTGGAAGCCCAACGTCTTTTTTCCCGGGTAAGTACTAGTAGTTTGTTGGTTACTTTTCTTCACCTATTTTCTTACAAATCTAACATGTCTTTTCCTTCTTGTATAGGCTGCTGCTAAATTCAGAGCTGACCTTGGTCGGTGTAAGGACAAACGCCAGAAGGTCTCAGAAAAGAGAAATGCCTTGAAGATACTTCGTGGCCAGAAGGATGAGGTCATAAAGGACCTTCAAGCGGACCTGGCCAAGGCTCGTGAAGAGGAGGCTGAATTAGACAAGCAGGTAACCGCCCTTCTGAAAAAATATGGAATCAGCTCGACTGTGGAGGCTAATACTTTGCTATCTCAGTTGCGGTAGAAGGCAGATAGGATCGAGATGCTCCGAGCAGAGGTCGATCAGGTCAAGATCGATTGTGATCGGTGGAAAGGGAACATGGACCACCTTGCTGCGAAAAGGAAGTCAGCCTTGGACAAACTATCTTCAACCGAGGCTCAACTTCGAATCCTTAAATAGAAAAGCTTGGTCCAGGCCAAGAGGTTCGAGGAACTTGAAGTTGGGCTTGCTGAGGCCAAGGCGGAGACCGAGAAGACCAAGGTCATTGTAGACAAGTCCATTGCCATGTACCGGGCCGATGTTGAGGCTGTTCAAACACAGATAAGGTGAGGCTTCCGACCGGGAGCAGTGGCGTAATGATTTGGCAAAGTGACAATCCCTGAGGGAAACCCTCGAGGAAATTCATGCTCGAGGTTTTGACCTTTTCGAGTAAATTACTCGGGCCAAAGAGCTTGAGATCGAAGCCAGGAAACTCACCTCTTCTTATGACAAGGATGATGATGCAGAGGGTAGCCGAGGCGGTTCTGGAAGTGGAGAAGATGGAGATGAGGCCGTTGAAGAAGTTGCTCCTGGAGAAGCTGCTCGAGAGGAAGTCGGTCCTGAGGGGACTAGCGCCGGTTGTAGTTAGATTCTAACTTCTTTTCTCTTTTGTAAGGATTTGACTGGCCTTTTGTACATGTTTTTTCGATATATAATAGAGAGAATTTTCTTCGAATTTCTTCATAAATTTCAAGTCTAGACATGCTTTCTGTCTCTGTTAAGAATTTTCATAGCTGTAATTTTACTAACTTTAACTCGTAACCAAAGTAAACCCTTAAGTTATTAGTTATAAGAGGGTAAGTCCCTGAGTTGGGGAATTCACTCGAGACTTTATATCGGGGAGGCATGATCGAGTCTAAGGATTAATTATTTTTATAACCAAGCTCGACTAGGCCATCAACTTTCAGAATAAAGTAAACCCTTAGGTTTTTACCATGTGATGGGTAAATTTTGAGCTTACATTAATACACCCCTTAGGGTTTTTGTTGAATCCTCGAGCTATGATTGATTCGAGCTCAAAATTGCGGAACCCTTGGTTCGAATTGTGTGAGAATGAGGTCTCGAACTCTAATTTTATTGGCCCTTAGGCTCTTTAGATCGGGCCGATTCGGCCTCTAAAAATGGATATTATTTTCCCCTTTTAGGCTAAAAGACTTAGTGAAAATTTCTTTGTGCCTTAGCATATGTTTTTTTATACCCATTGGGTTTTTTAAGGGTTCGATGATTGGAACCCCATTTTCAACATATTTGTGTTAAGATAATTTAATACCCTTTGAGATTTTTTCGAAGGCTGATATTATCGAAACCTTTTAGTTATTCGAGGGCTGATTTTATCGAAGCCCTTTTTTAATTGCTTTGCCGAGGGTAGCCTTATTTAATCGATTTTTCAAAGTATTTGAAGGTCTTTTGTTTATAGCGGAAGTCGGACGTCTCCGGGCCGCGTTATTTTGACCGTAGCCTTTAATATGGTTGTAGCTTTTAATGTGGGCGTAGCCTTCGGGTATGTCTCTTGGACTTATTTCCCGATAACATTTCAAACTTGTTCAAAATGTTATTCCTCGAGTATAGTGGCCTTGGCCTATATATCGAGGGGTTCCTCTTTGAGGTCTTATGAATTGGATTTTAGATAGCTTGAGTGTGAAGTCCCCAAGTGTTCGAAATATGCTTGTACTTGGATCTTGAGCCATATTTCACAAATGTTAGTTTTTCCCAATAGATCAGAATCATAAGTACGCGATTCGTATAGTAGAGAATTTACTTTGAAACACGAGATGTTCGAGAAAAGAAAATACTTCTTTGAATAATTTATACATGCGCCCATGTTTTGTCATCGGGACTCAGCTAACCTATATGGACACGGTTTATTGGATGGTTTGGCCCATTACAAGATTTTTCCTATCGAGACCCATCAATGCAAGGTATATTTCTTGAACACATAACATCCAAAGGTGATGCCCCCCCAGTATTTGAGGTTGATTGCAAAGAAGTCTTGGATATTGTTGAATTATCCCCAGGTAGCACATAATTGTTGCCTCGTTAAAAACCTTTCCGGAAAAACCCATTTGGGGATAAAAAGCGGTCTAAGGGAAAAAGAGTGCAATGATACTTTAAAACCTGAGGTCTCGATATCATATGTCGAATTCCTGCAATGAGTTAGTTCTAAATATTTATATAAATGAAAGAAAAAATAAATACATACCTTAGCAACAGTATCGTTTAAGGAGTGATATGTTCCAGCTATTCGGCAATGGTTCGTCGTTCATCGTTCTGAGTTTGTAAGCTCCTTTTCCGGCAATGTCGGGGATTTGGTAGGGTCTTTCCCAATTAGGGCCGAGCTTCCGATCATTGGGATATTGAGTGTTGAGGGTGACTTTCCTTAGGACTAGGTCCCTGACTTTAAAGTGTCGAAGGTTGGTTCTTCTATTGTAGTATCTCTCAATTCGTTGGTTTTGTGCTGCCATTCGAACGAGTGCAGCTTCTCGCCTTTCATCTAACAACTCGAGGTTGGTATTCATGGCCTCGTGGTTTGATTCCTTTGTTGCATGTCAAAATCCGGCGCTCGGCTCTACGACTTCGACCAGTATCAAAGCTTCGAAGCCATATACTAAGGAAAACGGAGTTGCTCCAGTACTGGACTTCGATGTTGTCTGATATTCCCATAGAACCTCGGACAATTTTTCTCTCCACTTCCCTTTGGCTTCGTTTAGACTTTTCTTCAAGTTTTGGATGATGGTCTTGTTCATTGATTCGGCTTGTTCGTTCCTACTAGGGTGATACGGTGTTGATAGTATCATCTTTATGTTGTGATCTTCGAGGAATTTCGTTACTTTGCTGCCGACGAATTGTTTGCCATTATCACATACTATTTCCACGGGTATCCCGAATCGGCATGCGATGTGATCCCATATGAAGTCTATCACTTCTTTTTCCCTAACTTTCTCGAAGGCCTGTGCTTCAACCTATTTAGAGAAATATCCAGTCATAAAAAAAATAAACTTAGCTTTACCTGGGGCCGATGGCAGAGGACCAACAATGTCCATTCCCCATTTCATGAATGGCCATGGGGATAGGATCGAATGAAGTTGCTCACCGGGCTAGTGGATCATTGGTGCAAACCTTTGACATTTACCGCATCTTCGAACGAACTCCTTAGAGTATTTTTCCATGCTATCCTAATAATATCCTGCTCAGACAACCTTTTGAACTAGTGACTTGGCGCCAGAATGGTTCCCAAAAGTGCCTTCGTGGATTTCTTGTAGAACATAGTTAATATCTTCTGGTCCCAACCATATTGCCAATGGACCATCGAACGTTCTTATGTATAATGTTCCGTTTTCATCTAATATGAATCGAGAAACTTTAGTCCGTAAGGCCCTCAATTCCTTGTGATCCGATGGAAGTTTTCCGTTTTTCAAGTACTCGATGTATTTATTTCTCCAGTCCCAGGTTAAGCTCGTAGAATTTATTTCGGCATGTCCGTCCTCGATCACAAACCTCGAGAGTTGGACGACAGTCCCCGAGCTAATCTCATCTTCTTCGACCGATGACCCCAAATTGGTCAATGCATCAGCCTCAGTGTTTTGCTCTCGGGGGATATGCTGTAGATTCCATTCTTTAAAATGGTGCAAGGTTACCTACAACTTGTCTAAGTACCTTTGCATCCTATCCCCTCAAACTTTGAAGGTTTCGTTTACCTGGTTTACCACCAGTAGAGAGTCGCATTTAGCTTTGATGACTTCCGCTTCCAAGCTTTTAGCTAGCTCGAGACCTACAATCATGGCCTCATACTCAGCCTCGTTGTTAGTCAATTTGGCAGTTTTAATGGATTGCCTGATAATATTGCCCATGGGCGGTCTCAAAACAATGCCGAGCCCGGACCTTGTCACATTCGAAGCCCCGTCCATGAAGAGGGTCCATACCCCCGATGACGTACCTGTTTTTAGAAGTTCCTTTTCCACCTCAGGTACGAGGGTTGGCGTAAAGTCAGCCAAGAAGTCTGCTAAAATTTGAGACTTGATGGCCGTTTGGGGTTGATATTCGATATCGTACCCGCCAAGTTCGACGGCCCATTTGGCTAATCGGCCCGACAATTCGGGCTTGTGAAAAACATTTCGGAGTGGATAAGTGGTTATCACGCATATGGGGTAACACTGGAAATATGGCTTTAATTTTCTAGATGCACTTATTAATGCAATTTCCAGTTTCTCTAAGTGTGGATACCCAGCTTCGGCATCTCCTAAGGTCCGACTTATGTAATAAACAGAAAACTGCGTACCTTGCTCTTCTCGAACTAGTACACCAATTACCGCTATCTCGGACACTGCCAAGTATAAGTACAGCTTCTCATCTGTCTTCGGAGTGTGGAGAAGGGCTGGGCTCGATAAGTATCGCCTTCAATTACTCCATTTCTTGTTGACATTCCAGGTTCCACACGAAATTATTTTTCTTTTTGAGTAAGGAAAAGAACCTGTAGCTCCGATCTGATGACCTCGAAATGAATCGACCCAAGGTAGCTATCCGTCCGGTTAGCCTATGCACGGCTTTCAAACTGTCCACGATGATGATATCTTCGATGGCCTTAATATTATCGGGGTTGATTTTGATTCCCCGATTTGACACTATGAAGCCGAGGAATTTGCTCGAACCGACCCCGAAAGCACATTTTTCGGGGTTAAGCTTCGTGTTGTACTTCCTCAAGATTTTGAATGTCTCCTCCAAATGAGTCAAATGGTCTTCTGCGTGCAGGGACTTAACTAACATATCGTCAATGTAAACTTCCATTGATTTACCTATCTGTTCTTTGAACATTTTGTTAACTAGGCGTTGATATGTAGCTCCCGCATTTTTTAGCCCAAAGGGCATTACATTATAACAATAGGTCCCAGACTTAGTGATAAAAGTAGTCTTTTCTTGATCTTCTGGGTTCATCTGGATCTGATTGTAGTCCAGAATAGGCGTCGAGAAAGGTGAGAATCTCGTGGCCGGCCGTGGCATCAATAATGTTATCGATGTTAGGCAATGGAAAAGAGTCTTTCGGACATGCTTTATTCAAGTCCTTATAGTCTACACAGATTCTAAGTTTGTTCCCCTTTTTGGGGACTACGACTACATTAGCTAACCATTCAGGATATTTTACTTCCCGAATGGATCCTATTTTGAGAAATTTGGTTACCTTGTCCTTTATGAAGGCATGCTTTACCTCGGACTGGGGTCTTCTCTTTTGATTTATCAGTCTAAACCTGAGATCCAGGCTTAATCGATGAGTTTTATCTCTGGTGGGATTCCTGTCATGTATAAGTGGGACCATGCAAAGCAATCCATGTTATCAATAAGAAATTGAATGAGTTTTTTCCTTAGTTCGGGGGTCAACCCCATACCTAGGTATATCTTTCGTTCGGGTAGATACTCGATCGGTATCATCTATTCCAGTTCCTCGACCGTTGACTTGGTTGCATCTGACTCTTCCGGAACTTCGAGAGATCGAGGAGTGATAAAATCCTCTTATTCTTCTTCTTCTTCGATTACCTATTTCTCCGATTCGGTAGAGGCTGGGGACAGTGATTGATATTTGACCGTCGGCTTATCTTTGGCGTTCAATTTTTCTGAGGTCGAAGGTGTTGCTATCAGCGTCACTTCGTCGACTGCAAACATTTCCTTTGCAGCGTGTTGTTCCCCAGAAACTGTTTTCACACCATCCGTAGTCAGGAACTTCATCATTTGGTGAAGGGTCGATGGCACTTCCTTCATATTGTGGATCCAAGGCCTTCCAAGCAGTGCATTATACCTCATGTCGCCTTCGATGACATGGAATTTTGTATCTTGGATAGTTCTACCACATTTACTGGTAGGATTATCTCCCCATTCGTTGTTTCACTAGCCATGTTGAAGCCGTTTAGGACTCGAGATGCAGGTACAATTTGGTCGTGGATGTCGAGCTGCTCGACGACCCTCGATCTGATGATGTTCGCCGAGCTACCTGGATCCACTAAAACATGCTTAACTTGAACTTTACTTAATAAAATGGAAATTACCAGGGTGTCATTGTGTGGCTGAGAGATGCCTTCCGCTTCTTCGTCATTGAATGATAAAGTGCCTTCGGGCACATAGTCTCGAGTTCGTTTCTCTCTGGTGATAGACACCTTAGTACGTTTAAATATAGGTCCTTGTGGGACGTCGACCCTGCCTACGTTCATGTGAATAACATGCTGAGGTTCTTCTTGCCCGTTCTTTGAGAAGGATCGGTTTGTATAGGTCTGGGCCACCTAGTGTCTTTGATTCTTCCGATAGCCGATACGATCCCTGACACATCGACACTGAAATTATACTCCGATAACCGAGGCGCTTCTATGGGATCTGCATATTTGTCGAAGCCGGTTTTACTCATTAGGCCCTGAGAATTTTTCCCTCGGTCACTCCTTTCATCATGTCGGGCTGAGTTGCGTCCCGGGCCGTTGTTCCTCTGATCCGCAACATATGGCTGGTACCGATATTTATTCGGCCTTGATTCTCTATCCATATTTCTCTGATTTTTACATGTCGGCTAGTTTGGATGTACTTAACCTGAGGGGGCTCCCACTTGGTCATCCTCGACCCTGATCTTCGACTCATATCGGTTACGAACATCTGCCAAGTCACAGCCGGGTACTCGATCAAATTCTGTTTCAATTGGTGTGATGCTATCGAACTTCGCTCATTTAACCCTTGGTGAAAGCCTGAACCTCCCCATCATCAGTGACTGGTGGCAACTCCATGCGTTCCATTTGGAATCGGGATACGAACTCCCTTAGCATCTCGTTATCCCTCTGCTTCACTTTGAAGAGATCCAATTTTCTTGTTGCGACCTTTATGGCCCCAGCGTGTGCCTTTACAAAAAAATCCGCCAAAATGGCGAACGAATCGATAGAGTTTGGTGGCAAGTTGTGATACCAAATCATAGCTCCCTTCGATAGGGTCTCCCCGAACTTCTTTAGCAATACAGATTCGATTTCGTCATTCTCCAAATCATTACCTTTTATAGCGCACGTATAAGAAGTAACATGCACATTGGGGTTTGAGGTCCCATTATATTTAGCTATATCGGGCATTCAGAACTTCTTCGGAATGGTCTTCGGAGACACACTTGGAGGGAATGGTCTTTGTACGAACTTCTTAGAATCCATTCCTTTTAAGATCAGTGGTGCCCCCGTATCTGGTCAACTCGAGAGTTGTAAGTTTCCACCTTCTTGTCGTTGGCCTCGATTCTTTTCTCCCGATTCTATTCTCTTAGTAAGCTCCTCGAGCATCCTTATTATAGCAGGATCAGTTGTCGAAGTATTATCATCCGATCTTTCAGGCACTAGCTTGGTACGGCGAGTAACCTCTTGTTCGGCCCTATTTGGTGCCCTGTGCTGATTTTGCAACTGAGCGATGGCGTTTTGTTGGGCTTGCAGCATTTCAAGTATTACTTGGAGACTGACTCCTTCGTCTCCTCTGCCTTGTGTACCTCGTTCGTCAGTCCGACCTTCTCTTCTCTGTGTACACTTCTCTCGGGGTCTGCGCCTAAATCCGCATTCAAGGCAACATGAGAACTGACACCAACCGGGTTGATGGGCGGTGCTCCTCCGAGGTCACCTGTGGCACCTTGATTCCTGAGGAGATAACATTCTCGTTTTCTCCATGGAGTCCGAGGCTGTTGTCACCGTGTGTAGATGCGTTTTGCGAGTTTGACATGATTCAACCTGAAAACAAAGTTCTTGACAAGAAACAAGCATAAAATAATATGTTATACCAGGATTAGCAATGAACAATCACTATTATCCTTAGCCCCACGATGGGCGCCAAACTGTTTATCTCGAAATACGAGTAATAGTTAAACTTGTAATGTGGTTATAAGGATATGCGATCTGATTCAATGCGAATTGGTAAATGACTAGATAAATAGATGAATTAAACGGTTAAGATAAATCAAACCAGTGTCGGTACAATTTGTCGACCTCGATCGGAACTGGCTCGAGATCAAGTGTTAAAAATAACAAGAACAGTAGTAAATTGTAAACAAGTAAAAGAGCAGCGTATTCTTAGTAAGTGTGTATATGATATCTCATGGTTACAAATGAATAGGGTTACTCTTTAGATAGTAGATGAATCCTAAATAAGGCATACCTCTAATTTCGGAAACAAAATCTATGATTGGTATCAATAACCGTTGGCGGTTCTGTCAATCCCGAGATTCCCACCGAGATTTGTGGTCGATTGCTAATATCTCGCTATTCTGTTGCTCGATGTCGATCGTGTTCGATCTCAATCGTTCGTTCTCTGTGTTCTTCGAGTTCGAGTTCGAGCTCGCTTCGAAATGAACTTAATCTTGAGGCAGACCCTCGAACCCATAAAATTGGAAGTGCTCGATTTTTACCGTATACAAAAGGAATCTTCACCAACTTCCTTGTGACATAAAGATATGTCACTGGAAAGCAGGGGGACTATCTGTATAAGGTAAAATTGATTTTTATTAAATGATCGAATGGTAGCATGACACGTGGAATCGAAGACATGTAGAAAGTAAATCAAGTACCGGGAACAACGACTGCAATCGGCATTGGATGGACCCCAAGGGGAGCATGGACAATGTAAGCATATCGAATGTTTTGCCATCGGATAACATTTAATGGAGAATATTCCTTGGAATTAAATGAGCAATTGTTGCATAGAATATTTGCGTTCATGGCTTGCCGTTACATATTCATCAATAACTCTTTATTGTTATTTAAGAGGGGCTTGATCCTAGAATCTTGAATCTCTAGGTATAGCTATAAATAGTAGGCTCAACAACCATTATAAAGGAGGAAATTTTTCAAAAAAATTATGTTATATCTATTTCTCAAGCCCAATAAAATAACTTTATTTGCTCTTTTACATTATTATTATTTCTGTTCTCAAAGGCATTGCTTTCGGAGCCAAGCTTGTTATTTCTTTTGATTTTAATCGCTAAATCTTATTTCCTATCTATTTATCATTTTTGGATAATCGGTTCACTTATCTATAAACCACACCACGTAAAAACTTTAACTGTACCGTTTTACGGGTAAACAATATTTAAATCGAATAAACCGTTTTGACAAAGCTATTTAGAGAGGACAAACAGATTATTTCGAAAAGTTGGATATTCAGTTATGTACTTTCGGGGTTCTCAAACTATTATTAATTGTGTGATTGATTAATTTCGAGCTCATGATCTCCAATAATTTGAGTGTTCCATCAAAAAAGTATTGTCAGGGAATTTTATCAAATCTCAAAGCACTCAAACTATATTGAAAGTCGCCTTAACTCGTACATAATTTATACAAAGGAAGAAATAGTTAACATTATAAAAGAGAAAAAGAAAATAAAAGAAGGGATTTGAACCCTACGTGAATCGAACACGCAACCTTCTGATCTGGAGTCAGACGCGCTACCATTGCGCCAAGGATCCACCATGTTATATGCATCACACTATTTTTGTTTTTTCCAGTAAAATTTGGTTCTGCCAATTTTGCAACAATTTACATTTTTCCAGCATTGATGAAAATTTCAAATATATTATGGGGAAAAACAAAATAACATGATAGCATTTTGGAGCTCAAATTCGTCCAAAGTCCTTACAAGGAGAAGTTTTAATATTAATTGTTCAATTTCTGATAGTTAATTCTACAAATGGTAAGTAAACTATTATAATAAGTTAAATTATACTTATGATACAAAAAATTCGAGGTCTTACAACAACAACAATCACCGGTATAATCTCATAAGTGGAATCTGGAGAGGGTAAGATGTACATAGCCTACCTCACCCTAAAAGGGCAGAGAAACTATTTTCCATAGACCCTCGACAAAGAAGGGAGTTGAACCCTACGTTAATCGAACACGCAACCTTATGATAGTTATTTGTATAAATGGTAAGTAAACTATTATAACAAGTTAAATTATACTTATGATACAAAAATTCTTTGTCTTGTTAATATATATTACTCAAATTATCTTTAGTTACCAACTTACACTATTTAAACAGTTACACTATATAACCTGATAATTTATTATTATACTTAAAGCACAAAATTTCTTAATAAAGTGTCATTCGCCTTTTTAATATTATTCATTGCATATTGGATAAAATTGTCAATTCAATCTTGTCTAATATTTAGGATTTAAAAATTAACTAAACTTTTATTTACTAATTTTTTTTGTTTGAACTAGATTGGAAGTCTCAATATTTAGGATTATAAAATTAATTTAAATTTTACCAAGCTAAATGCTTTTGTTTAAATTGTCTACACTCATTTTCCTTAAGTATGATCCTTTCAAGTTTCCAAGCTTTAACAAGTTAGGAACTGTTACGAAAGCTTTTATTTTCAAGTTTTTCTTTGTTTTAATTTAGTAGAATTGATATAATCTTTTTTAAACTCATTTATCATAATAAATGATTATAGTCTCATAAGTAATTATGAATTTTGGCACGCATGTATTCCTGATCATGTAAAAATTGATAAGAATCCTACATTTTTCTACTTCAAGTCTCCTAGAATTTATTATCTTTTAAAATAATTATGAACCATTTAGAAAGCACATATTTCGAACTTTTTGTCTATAGTCTTTTAGAATTATTTTAATCATATTTAGACTAAATTAGATACTCGAAAATAAATTTAGATAGCAACCACTTTAACTTTTCTATAATAAATTTCAATTAATAAGAACCTTATTTATAAAATTTTTAATTAAAAAGTGTTGTAGAAATAAAACGCGGCGTGTGCATATATCTTTACAATTTTATTTACTTTCGATTTTGTAAGATTTTATTATTTAATTTATTATATCAAATACATTCTATTAATAACTTATCCCAGCCAATTGGTAATTATTTTTCATGTGTTTATCTTAGCAAGCTATCTTATCAAACTTAGCTTTCTATTAATTATTTTTTTTACTGCTTTGATAGGGGTTACACACAAATTGTCGATACACTATTGTTTCTTGAAGAGGTTCAAATACATTATGTTTACGTGTATCTCAAATAAAAAAAACTGTCACTCTCTTAATTCTTATGGTCCACTATACTCCTTGCCTCAAGTGTAGATGCAGCCTTTCACAATCGAGTAATAAGTCTCGATCTCTATTTTTAAACTATAATAGGTTTCTCGCTAAAATGTGAAGTCATAAAGTTTAAATTTAGGTTCTGCCCTAGTTTTACCGAAGGTTAATCTTGCTCGCACATATGTCAAGATGGTTGGTGACAGTAATGTTACTGCTTATTCAATGGAACATTGTGTTGATCAATAACATTTCTTTCCCCTGCAAAATGGTAATGGCCATGTAATAAGGTATTCCTATTATCCCGTAGTATTTCCTTTTCGCCATTATCTAAGTCAGAGGCAGATGGTTAGCAGCCTCAATTGATAGCGACTGAGCAAATTTATAGACGGCTAATTGAACGGGCCTTAAATTATTTTAGAGGCCCACCTAAAGCCTCTGTTGATGCTGTAAGTAATATTTCAAAAAATTTATCTAAATGTATTGGTGGAGCGGAGTTGAAGCGACTTCCAGTTTGCAATCTACAATAAATGCATCTCATTCTGCTTTTTACAGATTTACGCGCATTGACGGAAAAAATTCAAATTATTTTGCAGACACGTCAAAACACCGATCCACTTGTGTCGTTGAAATAACAACTTCTGTAACTACAATAAGTTCAAAAATAAGGTCCAGATTATTAATACATTTATGCAGATAGACATTTTGATTCAGTTCTGAATATAGGGTATTGTATTTTCTACAACTTTGTGCGTCCTAAGTAAAAAAATCATAAATCTCCCCAAATATATTGAAAGCACGATCCGTTTGTGTCGTTGTAAAAGATGAATTAGAGACCAATGGCAGGAAGATGGATGAGCTATTGGTTAACTTCATCCGTTTGTACGCCTCTTTGTTTCTTACATCTCACTAACTGTTTATGGAACGTATATTATATGACTGATTACTTAGTTAGCCTTTTGTATTTTGTCATCCAATTGCATACTTTTAGTACCAAATTTGTTTTCCTATTGTTTTCTTAACTATTCGGAGAACCATGCATCTAATAAGTATTTGTTTGACTGTCTAATCGTGTAAAAATTGATAAGAATCCTACATTTTTCTACTTTATGTCTCCTCGAATTTATTATCTTTTTAAATAATTATGAACCATTCAGAAAGCACATATTTCGAAGTTTTTTGTCTATAGCTTTTTTTAGAATTATTTTAATCATATTTAGACTAAATTAGATACTCGATAATTAATTTAGATAGCAACCACTTTAACTTTTTTTTTTTTTGGTAACACACTTTAACTTTTCTATAATATCTCAATTAATAAGAACCTTATTTACATTGGAAATTTCAATTCAAAAATGTTGTAGAAATAAAAAACGCGGCGTGTGCGCGCGCATATATCTTTACAATTTTATTTACTTTTGATTTTATAATATTTCATTATTTAGTTTATTATATGATAGTAGCCTATATTATATATTGTAGACGCTATTTATACTCTAATTTAATCGCACTTTATTGATGTTTAAATGATAAAAGATAACAAAACGTTTTAATTGAGAAACTTATGCTCTGTAGGAGCCACTCCGAGCTGGGGAGGGGGGAGGGGGGGATAAAGAGCGTTTTGGAGTCAATTTTGAACATACAAGGCCAATCAAATGATAGCCCGGATGAAAAGAGCGAGGAAAACAAGAAAAAAATGCAAAAGAGCAGGCCCGCGACCGCGGACCTGGGCGCGCAATGATCGCGGAAGAAAACAGTGAGGAGGCTAGAGTCCGCGGCCGCGCCCGCGATTGCGTCCGCGACTGCTGACGGGTTGGTAACCGAGACAAAGTGCAAGGGCTTTTGTGTAATTATTTGAGCAATTAACCTAAACCTATAAGAGCCCAAACTCGCCAGAAGTAAAAAAAAAAACTTGTTTTAGACATAATTGGAGGCAAGAACAAGGGAGAGGAGATCAAGCAATTCTTTAGAGTTTCTTTCTTCTTCTTTCTACTTATCATTGTGAATCATGAATCGTATTATTGCTATGTTTTACATTAGTATGAGTAGCTAAACAGTTAATTTAGGGTTGATGGAACCAATTGTTGGATGAAGTTTGAACTCTATTTTGATATAATAAAGTCGTGTTTGTTCTATGATTGTTCAATTACGTTTTGTATTGTGGTTAATTAAAAGGGCCCTTGATTAATCGTGTCTAATTGCCTTGTGTTGCTTGAGAAAGAACACTTGGTTAGATTGTTGTTGAAAAATACCACTTTTGGGTAATTGAAGAGATTAATTACTTAAATTTTAAAGTGGGTTTAGAAATAACAAAGTTTTGATGAGATAATTCTGAGTTGCATAAATTATTAGCTAGAGTAGTTCGAAAGAATTATCGTAATTTATCGAGAGACAACATGGATGGCGTCGATGCAAACAATCGGAATAATTGGGTTGACCCAAACAATGGAGTGGTGGCACCTCTTGTGCCAGAAGCTGCTCTTTATGATTGGGCACAACTAACTGCTGACAACCTGACCACCGCCATTGTTGTACCCCAGATACAAGCGGAGACATTCCAGATCACCAACAACATGCTGCAGCTGTTGCAGAATAAGGGATTGTTCTCCGGGTCACACATTGAAGATCCACAACAACATCTGAAAAATTTCCTATCAATATGTGTGACCCAAAGACAGCCGAATGTATTGTTTCCATTCTCTGTGACTGGAGAGGCTCAAACTTGGCTGAATTTGCTCCCAATAAACTCCATTGCCACTTGGGAGGAATTAGTCAAGCAGTTCCTAAACAAGTTTTATCCTCCCAACAAGACTGTAAGGCAGATTGATGAGATAATGCAGTTCAGGCAGAAACCTACCGAGACCTTGCAAGAAACCTAGGAGAGGTTCAAAGGGATGCTAGTGAAGTGCCCACACCATGGCATTCCAGACAAGATGCTTGGACATAGATTCTACATGGGTTTGGCAGACAGTTTGAAATCCAATGTAGATGCTTCAGCTAGGGGTGCATTACTGAGCAAGACATTCACAGAGTGCAAGATTCTTCTCGATATGATGGCTCAAAATTCAGGCATGATGACTAGAGGTACGACACTGACACCAATAGTGCATTCTATTTCTCTTGACCCAAACAATTCCCATGCAGAGAACATAGCCACACTCATGACTCAGATGATCATACTGACAAAGAAGATCGACGAGATGGGTACAAAACAAGTGCATATTGTTGATACAACAAATGGGGGATTGTGCACCCCTTGCATAAATCAGTCTTATGTGTGCTCGTGGAGAGTAGAGAATGACAACCAGGGTTTCAGAGAAGACATGAATTATATCAATAATTTCGGGGGTCAGAGGCAAGGAGGGCAGCAATGGGGGCAAGCACCAAACCAGCTGTACAGACCCAACATGCCACAACCTGGAGGTGCATGACCACAAGGCCAAGTTGTGGCGTATCAAAGGCGACATGGCTATTAACAACAGCACCAACAATAGTTGGCCTACCAACCACCTCATCAACAGCAGGACGGCAACATTGTAGAAATCAGGGGCATGCTGCAACAAGTCATTGGAACAAATGGTAAGATGCAAGAAAATTTAGCAGCACATGACTCAACAATCAAAGGCTTTGAAACTCAACTGGACAGTTGTCCATGGCCTTTAATAATCGCCCCCAAGGAACATTGCCTTCTGATACAAATATTAACCCAGAGGAGAAAAACCCAAATCAGCTAATGGCAGTGAGTCTCGGGAATGGAAGAGATTTAGACAGATAGCAAGAAGTTTCTCAATCTAGAAAAGAGACTACGCCAACCACTCCATATACATTAGAGGCAGATAAATCAGTAGAGCTCACCGAGATGGTAGTTGAATAGGCACATATTGACAAGGGTAAGGCAAAAGAAAGTGAAGAAGTCTCAAAACAGGTAGCACCTCTTGTGCCAGAAGCTTCCAACAAAGAAAAGACATCAAGCAGTGGACAACGATTGACTCCGGTACCATTCCCTCAGAGATTGGCAAAACAAAATAAAGATGATCAATACAGGAAATTCATGGAAATTCTTCGCCAGATTCAATTGAATATTCCATTGATGGATGCTTTGAGGGAAATGCCAGGGTATGCAAAAATGATGAAGGACCTGATGTCGCGGAAATTTGACTTCTAGGACTTGTCCATTGTAACTCTGACATAGACCTGCAGCATGGTAGTGACAAGACCTATGGCCCAAAAGGTGTCTGATCCAGGTAGCTTCACTATCCCATGTACTACTGGGAGTTATGCTTTTGCTAAAGTACTGTGTGACTTGGGAGCCAGCATATCATTGGCAATCTATACACAACTGGGCATTGGCAGAGCTAGGCCGACCTCGATGTTGCTGCAACTGGCTGATCGCACGGTTAAAAGACCGACATGAATTCTTGATGATGTGCTTGTGCAAGTGGGGATTTGTATTCCCTGCAGACTTTGTTATTCTTGACTCTCAGGTAGATGAGTAGATACCCCTCATTCTAGGAAGGCCATTATTAGCCAATAGGAGAGCATTGATTGATTATGAGACTGGAGAACTAAAAATAAGGTTGAACAATGAAGAAATAATATTCAACATTCAACAATCCATGAGGAGACCTAGTGAATTTTCAAATTGCTCACTAGTAAAGGCCGTGTATGTGATACTACAAGAAGAGGATGAGACCCTTAATGTCAAGGATCCATTGGTAGCTTACTTGGCGAACTTGGAAGAGATGGACGGTGAACGGTTGCTAGAGTGGGTCATGGCTCTCGAAGGCCAATGATTCTGGAAAAGGGAACCTCAGTTCGATCCCCTACGCTTAGAAGAGAGAGTGACACCACCCGCAAAACCATCAATAGAGGAACCACCACAGCTGGACTTGAAACCGCTTCTAGCCCACCTCAGGTACGCTTTATTGGGTCCCAATTCTACTTTGCCTGTTATTATATCATCTGGTTTGCTAGCGGTGTAGGTAGAGAAATTATTGCAGGTATTGTAAGAATGTAAGACTCCCATTGGTTGGACCATGGCAGACATAAAGGGTATCAGCCCAGCCTTCTGCATGCCCAAGATTCTTCTGGAAGAGGGGAAAAAACCTTCCAGAGAATATCAATGACAGTTGAACCTGAATATGAAAGAAGTAGTAAAGAAGGAAGATATCAAGTTGCTGGATGAGGGTATCATCTTCCCCATCTCTGACAGCAATTGGGTCAGTCCTGTCCAATGTGTGCCGAAAAAGGGAGGAATAAAAGTTGTACATAATGAGAAAAATGAGTTGATCTCAACTCGTACTGTCACGGGGTGGCGGATTTGAATGGACTATCAGAAATTGAACACAACCACCTGGAAGGACCATTTCCCCTTGCCTTTCATTGACCAGATGTTGGACAGGTTAGCTGGGCGATCATATTTTTGTTTCTTGGACGGATACTCGGGGTATAACCAGATCTCAATAGCCCCGGAAGATAGAGAGAAAGCGTCCTTCACTTCTCCGTATGAAATATTTTCCTTTCGGAGAATGCCCTTTGCACTTTGCAATGCACCAGCTACATTCCAACGGTGCATGTTAGCCATTTTCACTGACATGGTTGAGGACATTATGGAGGTGTTTATGGATGATTTCTCCGTGGTTGGGGATTCATTCGAAGATTGTCTTCACAACCTGAGAAGAGTGCTCAAAAGATGTGTGGAGACAAATCTGGTGCTGAATTGGGAGAAGTGCCATTTTATGGTACAAGAAGCAATAGTGTTGGGGCATCGAGTATCCAAAGAGGGAATTGAAGTCGACCATGCCAAGGTTGATGTGATTGAGAAGCTTCTGTCTCCCACTTCGGTAAAGGCAGTGAGAAGTTTCCTTGGGCACACCGGGTTCTATAGGAGGTTCATTAAGGATTTTTCCAAGATTGCTAACCCCTTATGTAAGCTGCTTGAAAAAGACCAACCCTTTGTGTTTTCTGATGCTTGCAGGTTGGCCTTTGAGGAGCTGAAGAAGAGATTGGTGACTGCATCCATCATTGTTGCACCCAACTGGGAGCAACCATTCGAGCTCATGTGCGACGCTAGTGATTATGCTATAGGAACAGTCTTGGGGCAACGCAAGGATAAGATGATGCACCCGATCTAGTATGCAAGCAGGACGCTCAGTGGTGCACAACTTAATTACACTATCACGGAAAAGGAAATTCTCACTGTAGTGTTTGCCTTCGACAAATTCAGGTCGTACTTAATTGGCTCAAAAGTTATTGCTTATACTGTCCATGCAACAATTAGGTGCTTGATAGCAAAGAAGGAGTCAAATCCATGCTTGATTCGCTGGGTTCTTTTGCTACAAGAATTCGATCGAGAAATCCGTGATAGAAAGAGGACGGACAATCAAGTGGCAGACCACCTCTCGAGGTTGGAAGGAGAAGAAAAGAGAATGGAGGTTGAAGACATCACAGAGACATTCCCGGATGAACAGTTACTTGTTGTGACAATGGAGAGGCGCCATGGTATGCTGATATTGCTAATTACTTAGCAAGCGTTATTGTACCTTATGATCTCTCCTCAATTCAGAAGAAAAAGTTCTTCTGTGATTGTCGATCTTATTATTGGGATGAACCCCTACTTTTTAAGATATGTGTTGATAACATGATCCAGAGGTGTATCCCCGAGAAAAATCAACCTTCTGTTTTGCAGGCTTGCCATGCTTCACCATATGGTGGACACTTTGGATGAATCCGGACATCAGCAAAAGTGTTGGAATCGGGATTGTATTGGCCTACCCTGTTCAAGGATGCCCATGCTTGGGTCAAAATTTGCGATGAATTCCAAAGGACAGGCAACATATCTCGCCATCACGAGATGCCAATGACCACAATTCAAGAGGTGGAGGTTTTTGACATGTGGGGGATCGACTTTATGGGGCCATTCGTCATCTCATATGGTAACAAATATATATTAGTAGCAGTTGACTATGTCTCCAAGTAGGTCAAAGCGGTGTCTCTCCCAACCAATGATGCAAAAGGGGTGACAAGTTTCCAAAAGAAAAACATCTTCACACGTTTTGGCACCCCGAGAGCTATAATCAGTGATGGTGGAACCCATTTTTGCAATAGAGTGTTTGCACGCATGTGGGAAAAGTATGGAGTTCTCCACAAAGTAGCCTCACCGTACCACCCACAAACAAACGGGCAAGTTAAAGTGTCCAATAGGGAAATTAAAAGTGTCCTTACAAAAATAGTGAATGCAACAAGGACCGATTGGGCAAAGAAGTTGGATGATGCATTATGGGCGTACCACACAACATTCAAAACTCTAATTGGCATGTCACCGTACAAGTTGGTGTTTGGAAAGGGATGCCACCTTCTGGTAGAGCTCGAACATAAAGCACTATGGGCATTGCAGCAGTTGAATTTGGATACGGAGACCATAGGCACCAGCAGAGTCACTTGGTTACATGAGCTCGAGGAATTCAGGTTCCAGGCATTTGAGAGTGCTAAACTATACAAATAAAGGATGAAACTAATGCATGATATCTTAAATCGACACTTCAAACCCGGAGAGCTACTGTTGTTATACAACCCGAGACTGAGATTTTTTCCAGGTAAGTTGAAGTCCTGATGGTCAGGACCCTTCAGAGTGGTGAAAATGTTCTTAAGTGGAGCTGTGGATATTGAATCAGAAGATGGGACAAATAAGTTCATGGTGAATGGGAAAAGGTTTGAAACACTACCTTGGAATGGTCGAAGAAAAAGGAGATAGAGTGGTAATAACTTTGGAAGAGCCCTAGTACGCGAATGAGGAGTGATGATCAAATCCTACGTCGTGCGGTGACGTTAAATCAGGCGCTTCGTGGGAGGCAACCCATGGTTTGTTGTAATTCTTCGTGCTGCGACGTTAACTCAGGCGCTTCTTGGGAGGCAACCTATGATCTTCTTTTATTTTTCTTTTGTGTTGTATTTGATGTGAACGATATTAACCAAACTACTACCGTGAAGGGAAAGATTTAGGCACATCGGAAGGAATTGGGGTCAAAAGATAACCCCGGAAGAGGTAAAAATTGAAGAAAATAGAAAAATGCTGGTAACATCGATCCGCGACCGCGGTCTTGACTGCGGACGTTGGCACAGTTTCTGCCCAGTGATAAATTTGTATTTTACAAACTTATCTCCTCTTGATACTTAGGATTTTGTATGATTTTATTGAGAAACTAAGGCATTTATTGAGGTTTATTGGCATATTTCAGGTATCAAGTGAACTGGAGAAGAAACAGAAGAAACCAAGTCAAAATATGCAAAAATAGTGAAAAATGACTGCTACCAGATACTCTTCGCGATCGCAAACATTGGCACGCGATCGCATAAGGCTGGGAGAATATGCATCGCGATCAGTGCTATTTCTGCGAACACGATGAAGAAGTTGGTCACCGCCCCTGAAATGCTCTACATGAACGTAGGACTCTGTCTGCGATTGCAATGGTCTTCAACAGCACTCTATGCAATCGCAATCCCACTTACGCGATCACGATTCATTAAGCACTGGGTAGAAATCTGGGCAATTATGGAAATTCACGAATTTTGACCCCAAAACCATTTAATACACGAGAATCTTTTACATCTTTTGGCTTATTTTCAGTCCATACACTAGAGAGAACAAGTTTTGGAAGCTAGGGTTTGCACACACACTTGGGTCTTGAAGATTTGAAACTTGTGGTTGAGAATTTCTTACCCATTTATGTTCATTTCTTCATTTTCTTGCTTTGTATTGTATATCTAAGTGTGTAGTATTTCTTCCAACACTTGAATCTTATTTATGGGAATATTCATATTTAAAGTGTGGATTAAATACCTTGTTGTGCTTATGTATTGAACGATTTTTATTTATTTATGAAGTGGGTTATTGTTTCTTTAATTATTCGTGATCTTTAATGTTTCCAAAGGGATTATCTAACTCTAGGACTCACCCATTAACTTCAAATTAATTTTGGGAAAGATTATTTGGAGTTGGGAAAGATTAATTAACAAAAACTTGAGGCTTTAACCCTCATTTTATAGATTCTACCTAGAAATAGGATTGAACTACTTGTAGCCATATTCGGGTGTGCTTAATCTCTTGATTGTTTTAGGGATAATTCAATTAGGAAGTCTTGTTAGTCTTCGAAAGAAGCTAATTGAGAATTTTTATCCGTGGATAATTAACATAAACCCGCTCATATTTATAAAATCGTGAAATATATTGGATCATTACTTGAGTGTAATTCCCGAAGCATCCACACTTGTAGCCTTTGATCATTTTATTTGCCTTCTATGTTAGTTTACATTTTTCGCATTTAGGTATAAACATTTTCCTAACCCAATTCTAAGTGTTTGCATTGCACAATAAGTGATAATTCTCTTACATTCCTAATCACCTACATATTGTTCTCTGTGGGATTCGATCCCGACTCATAGTTGAGTAATTTATATTGCATGCAACCTGTCCATTTACTTTTTAGTAGTGGATTTGGACGTCATCAAAATTGGCATCGTTGCCTCAAACAACTGTGCAAAAGTATGATTAGGGAAAGAGGCATTCTCTTGACCGACCTTCAAGGTCGATGGCCCGAGTTTTATGGGATATTAATATCAAGTGGATGGATTTGCTTTGCAGAAGAGCCAAGACTAGCCAATCATGAAGTGATCCAAGAATTCTATGAAAATACGGTGGAAACGGACTTCAAGAATGATTTGGTTGTTACTGTGAGAGGCAAACAAGTCCGTTTTAGTCCAGAGCTGATCAATGAACATTACCATCTTCCCAATGCTAACAATCAGGTGTACAGGGATCGAGCTCAAGAGTCGGGCACACAGTGGATTGTAGATCATTTGCACGGTGGGAAGATGCTGAACTGGATAAAAAATCACTCTAGGATTGAGTCTTCTGAGTTCATTGCAGAGGCCAAGAATTGGCTCTCCATTAGCTGTGCTCGAGTCATGCCTTCATGAAATGAGACAGAGGTGACACTTGAGAAGGCAAGAGCTGCGCTATCATGGAGGGCATACCAGTGAACGTGGGACAGCTTATTGTCGATGAAGTAGCAGAGGTTGCTGCAGAAAGGGCCAAGATCTTGTTCTTCCCATCCCTGATCACCCATTTATTCTATGAAGCAGGGGTGGCGAAGAATCCTACAGAGAAGGAAAAGAACCTAGAGAAGCTCATCCACCCACTGTTGAGAAAAGGGAGCATGGAATGCACAGAAGAAAAGGAAGATTGATGTAGCATCCCCTCCTTTTGGCCAGTTCCCTGATACCATGACTGAGTTACTTGATGCTCCCGCAGATGCCACTGGGACTTGCACTTATATCACACCACTTGAGTAGGGACCTCTCACTCTCAGGTATATCTCTCGTTAGTTCTATGGCACGGAGACGCAGGTTTGCCAGCTTGTCGCTGGTTTTTCTTCTGGACCGTCCGGAGAGGGCACATCTGCAGGTCCAGCTGGCCAAGGAAAGGCTCCGACTTTGTCCGATCTTGTTAAGGAGAAACAGGCCATCAAAGCCAAGTTGGGGAAGATTGAGCGGAGGCTGCGGAAGAAAAGAGAGCATGAAAAGAAGAAAAGCAAATTCCTGACAAATATAATGAGCACCTTGAGGAAGTTTTTTGGACCAGACGAGGTTGATGAGGATGACTTGGAGCTTTCAGTTCCAAGTACATGCAGCTCCGAGTGATTCCATTCATGGAGCACCTCTTTCATTTTGGCTTGTTTTATTTAGTTGCGTTGGGGACAATGGAATACTTTAGGTTGGGGGTGGCTCATATATGATAGATGTCACGACCCGATTTACCCTCCGAAAGGCATCATGATGGCACCTAGTCTCTACGACTAGGTAAGCCTAATTACGGAAACACATATTAAATAGAAGCAATAAAATAAAGACGAAATAAGTGAGTCTACAATGAAACATCGCTACTAGGCGCGTACGAAATACAACTTTCCCAAAAACTCGGAATATCACTTTAGTCACAAGCTCTGTCTCAAAATAGCTCATACAACGTAAGGGAATTTACATGAAAAATCTATCTAAATCTAGAGTGGAAGGTGACTCGAAGGACTTTGCGGATGC
The DNA here is from genome assembly GCA_005239505.1 of Nicotiana paniculata. Classification (NCBI taxonomy): domain Eukaryota; kingdom Viridiplantae; phylum Streptophyta; class Magnoliopsida; order Solanales; family Solanaceae; genus Nicotiana; species Nicotiana paniculata. Next base: position 36,477 of record ML306071.1, read on the forward strand.
GGTAGAATTACCTTTCGGTCTCCTGGAAGCTGCTGCTCGGACCCCTAGCCACGAAACTGAGCGCTGGTACCTAGATCAGCACACGAAAACATGTGCAGGAAAGGGCATGAGTACACCACGAATTGGTACCCAGTAAGTGCCAAGCCTAACCCCAGTCGAGTAGTGGCGAGGTCAGGTTAAGGCTCTACTGGATTTTTACAGTAAAACAATTTAAAATGTATCAGTGAGATATAATAAGTTAAGGAAAAATAGTAGAAACAATGCGCTAAAGCAAAATAGTAACAGGGAGCCCTCGGCTCAGCACAACATATATCACAGTAACAAGTATGCAATGCAGTACATGGGGAAAGCTCCCGGAATCTCATCCGTAGTCCCAATTTAAATATGCAATGCAGTACAGAGGGAAAGCTCCCGGAATATCGTCTGTAATCCCAATTTAAATATGCCATGTACAGGGGGAAAGCTCCAGAATCTCGTCTGTAGTCCCAATTTAAATATGCAATGCAGTACAGGAAGAAAGCTCCTGGAATCTCGTCCATAGTCCCAATTTAAATATGCAATGCAAAACAAATACCAGATACAATTTTTATTTAAAACAGTTCAGGAAAAATCATAGGCAAAAATATGGATAAAACTACCTAAACATGGTGCACATAGTAACAATGAGGGGAAGGTCAAGTAAAACAGGTAGACATGCTACTTCCTAATCTAAACTGCATAGTCAATACATGAAACAGTGAAATAGGAATGAAATGATTTAAGTCATGGAGGATAAAATGGAGTTTTAGAAACAATGACCCGTGTACGTACTCGTCACCTCACGTACACGGCACCCAAACAACATAAAACATTATTAAAATAGCCTAAGGGGAAGTCCCCAACATAGAGTTAGGCAAGCCACTTACCTCGACTGGGCTACTCAACTCAAAACCACGCTCTTGCCACGAGTATCCGACTCCGAATGGCCCAAATCTGTTCAATTCGATTGCATAATGTAAATATCACTTTAAGGAATCAAAATAGCTAATAAGTTCGAGGCTAATATGTGAAATTAGGAAAATTGCCCAAAAAGTCCCCCGGGCCCTTGTCTCGAAAATGAGTGAAAGTTAAAAATTTAGAACACCCATTCACTCACGAACTCACTCGAACAAGAACCATCAAAAACCGACGTCAAAATCTTATTAAATTCTCCGATTTCTAATTGGGGAAACTTCTTCCCATTTTCATGATTTTTCACCCAATTCATTGGTTGCATGAAAAAATTTGCTTTAGATAAATGATATACAAGTGAAATAAGGTTAGGAATTGTTAACTATGAATATTTTCCTCAAAACCCACTCCAAATCGCCTACAACCGAGCTCCACATTGTTTTTAGAAGATATAAATTTCAAGCCCTCGAATTTGATATAAACTGCCCAGCGATTACGCACTTGCGCCCCTTGGACCGCACCTGCGGAACCCCAACCACACCTGCGAGAACTGGTTGAACTTGACCAAGCCTGCACCTGCGAGCCCCTCTTTCGCACCTACGGTTCCCCGTCCGCAAGTGAGAGACACCAGAACCAGCAATGGTTCAGTTGTTTTCCAAGTTCCAAAATCACCCGTTGGGCATCCAAAACATCCCCGAGGCCCCCGCGACCTCAACCAAACTTACCAACCAGTCCTAATACCTTACCCAAACTTAGTCGAGCCTCCAAAACGCATCACATAACACCAAAATCACCAATTATACATGGATTCAAGCCTAAGAGCTTATGAAATTTCCAAAATCTACAACCGATGCCGAAACACGTCAAAACTAGTCCGAATGACCTCAAATTTTACAAACAGGTCATAAATGACACAACGAACCTACAACAACTCTTGGAATTCCATTCCGAGCCCAATATCAAAATTTCACCTATCGGCTGAAATCGTCGAAATTCTAACTTTCGCCAATTCAAGCCTAAATCTACTACAGACCTCAAAAATATGCTTCTAACTCTGAAATCACCCAACGGAGCTAACATATTCGACAGAATCCCATTCCGGGCCTGTCTTCTCACAGTTCCAACTACGGTCCGATTTCTAAAGCTTAAACTCACATATAAGAACTATGCATCCAAAAACTCTCTGAATTTCACCACCCAACATTCCGACAAGTCCGAAAAGAAGAAATAGACATGAGGAAAGTAGTTATTAGAGGATCGGGGCGCTAACTCTCAAATTGACCTACCGGGTCGTTGTAATTGATGTGTGTGGAACATTAATTTGTTTTTTGTGAACTTATGTAGATTAGTTGATATTTGTAGTCTATAAGTAATGTTTTGTAGTTTAATTCTAGCATGTTAGCATTAACATTTTCTTGTTTAGTTTTTATTTTTCATAGTAGTATAAATTAAACTCCTTGATTCTTCTTTATACCACGGTTCTTTTCCAAGGAATTTATTTGTGTTGAACCGGGTGACTTTTCCCTATGATGGATGGCGTGACAACTTTCTTAAGGGATTAATCTTGTTTAGTTTTTTTTTTTCTTTTTTTTGTTAAGTAAATATTTTTTGGTTATTTAGTTAGTTTAGTAGCTAGTTGTGAATAAATTGGTTTTTGGGGTGCGATCTTGTGTCCATAAACCAACATATGACTTGTTTGGTACCAACATAATTTAAACGTTGGCATATGAAGTTTTTGATCTTTAAAATGAAAAATGATTATAGTGGTGTTCCTTGTTGTGACCTTTAAATTCTATTTTTGGCTCTTTGATTCACTAATAGCTTCTTAGGCTATATGTGACTTCCTTGAGATTCATTGGTTTCAATTGGATTTTGGATTTGTATTCCACTTGAGTTTTCATGTGCCATGTGTGGTGAGATTTATTGTGAAGTTCTTTTGCATCATTTTTAGTCTAGAACTTTCCCGAAATGTGCTTCAAGGAAAAATCCTAGACTAACTTGGTTTAAAAAATGATATTAGGCCTTCCTTAGACCGCTATTGTGCCTAAATTTCCTACCCGTGCATATTTTTCCTAGTCAACCCCTTTGAGCCTTTAAACTTTTTATTTGGCAACCATGTTATAAGCTATCATTCTTTATTGATTTTCTTTTGGAACCATACCTCCCTATATACTTTGAAGTATAAACATAGGCTAAAAGCCTAAGTTTGGGGTGAAGGTTGGAAAATTTGTGATGTGGGAGTTTCTTAAAAGGTGAAAGGTGATATATATATATATATATATAAACGAAGAAAGGAATTTTTTTGAAGGAAGTAGACTTTGATCGTTGAAAGAGTGTAGTGCTTAGGGAGGTTTTGAGTCACTCTTACCAAATTGTGCCCTACCTTAACCAAAAGCCTAAACTACAAACCTTTAAGTCCTAATTTATTTTGAACCAAATGTGACTACATTAGTGGAGAAATACATGAAGGGCAAGCCTATGGTACTACTTTTGTGCATTTGAATATATTTGAGAGAGAGAGAAAGCGAGAGAGAGTTAATTCTTTCCATTTGACATCCCATTTATATTTTGAATTTCAATTTATTAGTGTGGGATTCATTCTTAAGGGTGAGGGTACATGATATTTGAGTTGTGAATTTAATCCCATTTTCAATTGTAAGGGATGAACGAGGGAAGATAATTGTGATAGAGAGGCAAATTTTGAAGCTTTAGTGTCATGACTTGGTTGCTACTTTGATTAATGTAGTGCTTGAGAACTTGAATTAAAATAAAATGTGTGAGAAGTTGGTGATTCATATGCCATGGATTAATTGTTGGTACCAACCGAAGTCATTAGATTGTGCTTAAATGAACCCTTTTGACTTGAAATGATGTTTGGTATGCCATTGAGCTTGATTAGTAATTTTATTGAAGGATGTTCTTAGATGTCGAATTGCTTGAGGACAAGCAATAGTTTAAGTATTGGGGTTTTGATAAGTTGGTATTTTACCAACTTATCTCCTCTTGATAGTTAGGCTTTTGTATGATTTTGTTGAGAAACTAAGGCATTTATTGAGGTTTATTGGCATATTTCAGGTATCAAGTGAATTGGAGAAGAAACAAAAGTAACCAAGTCAAAATGTGCAAAAATAGTGAAAAATGAGTGCTGCCAGATATTATTCACGATCGCAAACATTGGCACGCGATCGCATACGGCTGGGAGAATATGCATCGGGATCGCAATGCTATTTCTGCGAACACGATGAAGAAGTTGGTCACCAGCCCTGAAATGCTCTACGTGAACGCAGGACTTCGTCTGCGATCGCAATGGTCTTCAACAGTACTCTACGCGATCGCAACCCCACTTACGCGATCGCGATTCATTAAGCATTGGGCAGAAATTTGGGCAGTTATGGAAATTCACGATTTTTGACCCCAAAACCATTTAATACACGAGAATATTTTACATCTTTTGACTTATTTTCAGTCCATACACTAGAGAGAACAAGTTTTGGAAGCTAGGGTTTGCACACACACTTGGGTGTTGAAGGTTTAAAGCTTGTGGTTGAGAATTTCGTACCCATTTGTGTTCATTTCGTCAGTTCCTTGCTATTTATTGTATATCTAAGTGTGTAGTATTTTTTCCAACACTTGAATCTTGTTTATGGGAATATTCATATTTAAAGTGTGGATTAAATACCTTGTTGTGCTTATGTATTGAACGATTTTTATTTATTTATGAAGTGAGTTATTGTTTCTCTAATTATTCTTGTTCTTTAATGTTTCCAAAGGGATTAGCTAACCCTAGGACTCTCCCATTAATTTTGAATTAATTTTGGGAAAGATTATTTGTGGTTGGGAAAGATTAATTAACAAGAACTTGAGGCTTTAACCCTAATTTTATAGATTCTACCTAGGAATAGGATTGAACTACTTGTAGCGATATTCAAGTGTGCTTAATCTCTTGATTGTTTTAGGGATAATTTAATTAGGGAGACTTGTTAGTGTTCGGAAGAAGCTAATTGAGAATTGTTATCCGTGGCTAATTAATATAAACTCGCTCTTATTTGTGAAATCGTGAAATACATTGGATTGTTACTTGAGTGTAATTCCGGATGCATCCATACTTGTAGCCTTTGATCATTTTATTTGCTTTCTAGGTTAGTTTACATTTTCGCATTTAGGTAGAAACATTTTCACAACCCAATTCTAAGTGTTTGGCATTGTACAATAAGTGATAATTCTCTTACATTCCTAATCGCCTACATATTGTTCTCTGTGGGATTCGACCCCGACTCATAATTGGGTAATTTATATTGCATGCGACCGTGTCCATTTACTTTTTAGTAGTTAATTTGGACGTCATCGCCCAGCGTCTGCGACCGTGGACGGGGCACGGAGCTTAAGAGTGTTTCTGCCCAGCGTCCGCGACCGTGTAGCTTTTTGTAATTTTTTTCTTTTCTAATTCTCCCTAAAACATAAATTCCCTACATAGTTTCCCCATTCTCAAAGCTAATGACTTCCCTCCCTCNCTCTAATAACAAAATTCTCTCCTTCTTTCATCCTCTCTCCATTAACAACGATCCCACCTCCATCGTCTCAAGAATATAAGTAAGCACATGATTTCTCTCTTCCTTCTTAGTTCTTCTTTCTTTTGTAGTTTCAGATTTTTGTAATGATTTTAGATTAAATTTTTCTTCGTTTTATTTGCTAATGTCTATAATGGGTAGGAAAAATTATGACTTTCTTGTATTAGATGTGGATTGTGGTATAGATGGGTGTGTGAGGCCATTAGATTTGATATGAGAGGATTGGTAACTCCATGGGGTTATTTGTGCTACTTTGTAGCCATATGCACACTAGGTGTTTGTTAAATTGCCTCAATGACCTTTAAATGCAATTGTGACCATAGTGCGGGTCAAGTCTGCGTAACCACCCGAGATTCACATAACTTTCACCCCTACTAATAGTGTCACTTGTTTTGTCAGGTATCATGAATCCCTCGCGGAAGATATGTGCTACAGGATCCTCGGCCGGTGGACCGGGAGGTTCCTCTAGACTCGGGCACCGGCTAGCACGAGCCAATTTGACAATCGCCGATTTGTATCTAGAAAAGCTCAGGAGCGTTTTAGTGAGAAGGTGTCGAAGAAGCCTGTGGACGAGGGACCCATTGACAGGGCATCTCTCCAAGTTGAATGCAAACATGTATCGGGAATTGATGAGGCACCAGCTCGACATATTCTTTGAAGAGCTAGAGGAAAGCAACATGATGCTGGTGCGGGAATTTTATGCCAATTTTCCGGAACATCAAGACCGAATCTGCATAGTGCGACAGACAAGGGTGGATGCTTCACTCAAAATTCCCGCACCAGCATCATGGCAGGGTTGTGCACTTCGGTCACAGACCTGGGTACTAAAGTTGATGCTCTGGCTACTCAAAATGCAAAGTCCGACAAGAAGATTATGGGCTGGCTGCGGGCGCTAGGATAAGATTTTCACCTCGACCCTGGCTGTCTCCGACCAAGACTGAGTTACCAGGGAAGTCCCCTTACCTTACCTTGCTTTAATTTGTTTGACATGGGGACATGCTAATTTTTTAAGTGTAGGGTGGGGGTAAGGAATTTTGACTCTATTTAAATTGTCTGCGAACCAGAAATTCGGGTAAGGAATTCTTTTAATCCGGGAGAAGGTGTTAGGTATTCCCGAGTTCCGTGGTTCTAGCACAGTTGCTTAATGATTAAACTTGGCATAAATTGTTTAATTACTGATTTTAGCACCTAAATGCATTTTTATCTTTTTATCACTTCTATTATTCACTTGTATTTAAAGAGTTATTTTGAGACGGGTCACGTATGCGTAAACTCGTAGAGTTTAAAACGCGTCTAAAATTATGTCACGCGGACGTGTACACAATTCTCGACACTGAACCCATTTAAGGAGATAAATAAAGTTGCGCAAGCGCGTATTTTGTTTTTTGTTGTCGAAAAGAAACCAGATTCACGTCACGCGGGCGTGTACGCAATTCCGAAAATTTTAAGAAATTCGTTCCCAAAAGTGTCTCTACAAGTGTTCATTTTAGTCTTTATTGTGTTACGTAAACGTATACACAACTGAGAAAAAGATATATTTTAGGTTGGTTTCATTCAAAGTTACGTAAAAGTATACTTCGATATAATTTATTATCTAAGTTCAAGGCATTCACTATCTAAAAGGCTTTCGAAATTCACTACATCTAAATTAAAAAATCTTAAGTCAAGTCATGAGATTGGGCTATGGCCTAGTTTAGCCCGATTTATATCACCTTAGGCCAACCTAATTTTGGCTACTTTTGTAATAAGAAATGAAGCCAAGTACAACAATTTAAGGCATGCATCAATGAAGAGAGATCTAAAATTCACTAATTCTTAAGCAACTTGTTCCAAAAGCCAAATAAACGCATTTAATTGCAACAGAATATTTTGATTGAACAATTTTATTAATTTCAGAATAGACTAAATATATGCTGTTTATTTCACAAATGCACACTGATTTCTATATGTTGTTCTAATTATGGAAATTTAAAAGCAATTTTGAATAGCAGATTTGCATTTTGTGTAGACTTTTGAAATTCTTTCTGAGCTAAAATACCTTTTTTTACAAATTCGATAGTTATCTAGAACATTCACTTTTCAGAAGTTTAACAGATGTTTACTAGGGGGAAAGCGGGGTAATTTTGATGCAAATTCATATGAAACGTTTTCGAATCGCAGAATCTATATCTATTCGTTTGGTGACACATCTAGAAACGAAATGAAAAGATATTTATTTGGTAGATCAGAAAGGTTTTATAAGAAAACTGATTTTTAAACCAGTAGTTCGTAATACAAATCCATTTTTAGTGTATATACGTATTGAGATCGCGTAATAGAGGTTTTAGATCATGACCCAATAATTACAATAATCGCTAAACTGAAAAGCTACCCAACTTCACGAAATGAAGCAATATACGAAACTGAATACAAGTTTAGTCCAGTCCCATGTTTACAAATGATACAAAACTAATCTATTACATTCTCATCTTTTACTATACATTTTTAGGATATAGATAAAAAGAAAAAGGAATAAAAGATAATGAAAATCTACTGTTGCTCCTGTGTGAGCTAGCAGCTTTCAAGAGCTTTGAAACCTGTATTTCCACAACTGTTTTTAGAAGAAAAAGACTAGCAATTAAACAAATACATATTCTAGGCAGTTTTTGGACAAATCTGACCGTTATGGGGTCATACTTAATCCTAAACATACTATACCATCAGTATTGGAAACATAAATTGTGTCATGCACCTCTTCTTGGAATGAATCTGACAATGAAGGAGGTCAAATTCAACTCCAAAGATGCAACCTCGTCAGACCTTTTATATTTAGCCAGTGTTTACACCAAGACATTGACATATTCTTAGGCATTTCTTTAAGTAATAAATCTGACAATTTGTGGGTTCAGATTCCTACCTTGATGGCTTCTTACAATTCTTAACTCCTTAACATGATAATCTAACTACTATGTAACTATTTTTGCATTATTATAGGGTGAATCTGACCATTAGAAAGTCAGATTCATCTACCCTAATGCAGATTTTTCTCAGTGGGAGCTGAGGCTAACACACGAGAAAAACCTAACATCTACAGAACTCAATGCCTTCTAAAATCAATAAACTCAAAAGCAACTAAACCAGAATGACTCCAAGGTTTCAGGTATTGCATATACAACACTCATTCAGATTCATTATCAGCATACTAACCAATCTCATTTCAGATTTGCATATCAGTAACAAAGGAAAAGAAGATTCAGTTTTACATAATCTAAAAAAACATAACATGAATCAAATATTTCAGCATCAAACTAACACAAATTCCGAGTCTAATAACTTCATTTAAAATTCATTGTTACATACCTCTTCTGAAGAGAAAAATAACAAGAATCCTGACCAAATAAAGGCCAAGCAGATAGTAAAATAGCAAAAAGGGAGGAGAAATGCAGCAGCAGCAAACAGATCAACCAAGATCCAATATCAACCAACAAGAACACACATCCCAACACTTGAGTATTTAAACCAAGGATTTCGAAACCAAAATACCAAATAAGAACCAAAGCTGAGAAAACCCACAAGAACTTGATGAATTCTTGAAAGAAGAGCAAATTTCTTACTAATATTTTTTGGAAATTTTCGTTTACAACAACGGAAAACTACTCTGATTTTTTTTGTTTTCAGATGTTTCTCATAGCTAAGAGAGTGTAACGAAGATAATGAGAGTGTAAAAGCAGGTGGAAAAGAAGGTGTTTTCGTGTGTGTAGGTAATTTTCTGTCCAAAAAAAGATCCTCTTATGGTAAAGAGTGGGTCTATTTATAAGGGCTTGGGGATGTGATATGCTTGGCATATTCCCTATCCCAAATGGGCTGAAATAGTACTAGGGCAGCTGTCACCCTTATCCTTTAGGACAGCTGCCCCTATTCCAGAAGTTTCCATCCCCTACAATGACCTTAATACCCCTACAAATTTGATTCTATAATTCTAGAAGGTTCTTGGGTTGTTACACCCAAGATTCCTTCAACTAAAATACTAAACTACCCCTTAAAGTCCCTAGAATTACCCTTTAGGTAATTAAGGTTAAGGCTGATTGGGGTTACCTATTAACTTGGGTTAGTTGATCCTAATTAGTTACTTTAGCTATTTAAACTTACTTAGCTATTCTTAACTATGATTAAGACTTAGTTAGCTATTATAAAGTCATCACTTGAATTAGATTAACCTTGATTTGGGCTTGGGTTATTAATTAAAGGGAAAAGGGTCAGAAATATCCCTCTACTTTCAAATATTGTCTACATTCAACCTCCGTTATACTTTTGGGACATAAGTACCCCTACCATTAGCAAAGTATTCAAATTTACCCCTAACCTTAACGGTGCTCCTATGTGGCAGTGGACATTTCTATTAAAATGCCATAGTGGATACCACGTGTGTATTACCTTCTTTTTAATTCTTGAAAGAAATAAAAAATGCACTTTTAAAAAGTCTTTCTCCTTTGTCCCCATCCTCCATTACTGTGTAATTTTGGAAGTAAGAAAAGTTTTTTCTCCTCCCATTTTTCATCTTAATTCAAACGAAGGAGTTATGAAAATGTATTCCTCTAACTTTCTCTAGTGAACTGCATACATGAACAATGTACATCATCGAAATTCCATATGAAAGTCGAAGAAGGTTATTCCAGAAGTTCCCAAAGAAAGGAACTAGAAATCTTGATGAAAAATGCACTGACTTTTAGCATCACTATAATTTCATGTTAACTTAGAGCATTTTCCTACTTTCATATGTTGCAAAAAACAAAAAAACAAAAAAAGGGTGGAGAAACTCAAATTCTTTGAGGCAGACTATTCAAACTATATAAAAGAAGAGTAACTTGAAAGGTTCATTCTTTTGGACGTGGAAGGGAAAAAATAGAGCAAATAAATGCTTATAGCTTATAATTACCCCAAATGAGAGAAATTGCATTAACAAATAATCAAATTCCATAAACTCATTTTAAGATCGAATATCCTTTGAGTTGGATTTAAAACACTTTGACATAGTTTTACTTTGGGAGTTCAAATCCTCCATCAGAAACTCAAGCAACCACTTTTCCAAGCCAAATTTCTGTCAAATGCAAGGGTTAATTACTGATCAATAGGGAATTGTTTTTTGTAAAACTGACTAATGGTTTTCTTGTTTGGGGGTTGAGGGTGGGGAGGGGGGACACAGTAAAAAAAGATACACGTAACGTTAACTGTGACATTTTAATAGTTGGGTCCGCTGCCACATAGGAGCACTGTTTAAATTAGGGGTAAATTTGAATACTTTGCTAACGGTAGGGGTATTTATGTCCCAAAAGTATAACGTAGGTTAAATGTAGACAATATTTGAAAGTAGTGGAATATTTCTGACCCTTCTCCCTTAATTAAATGACCTTATGTGACTAATTAATTGTTCTAGGACTTATATAAAAGAATTGATTTATCTTTTTTTAGAAATAAGGACTTAGTTAATTAAGGGATTTAATTCCTAGCTGATTTTAGACTTGTTTAGGAATTAAGTTAATTAGGTGTTGGCTAATTTTAACTTAGTAAGTCATGCTAAACCCTTAATGAAATTATAGGTCTAGTCTCTTTTAGGAAGTTAGGTTAGATAATTAGCTTAATTAGTTAATTAGGTTTTTAGAGTTAGTTTCTAACTATACTATTAGTTATTTTAGGTTTATTATTAGGTATTAATTCTAGTTTAATAGGCCGATTAATTAGTTTAGGTTAATTAATTTAATTCCATGAACTTAGGTTAATGATCTTAGGACTTAGTTAATTATTTAAGAGGCTATCAATCTAGGTTAACCTATTAAGCAAAGTGTCTTTTAGAAGGTTATCACTAATTAGGATAACCTTGAGTTTAGGATTAAATTAAGTTAATTCACGACCCTACACTGGTTCAGAACTAACTAAGTATTAATCCTAAAAAGGCTAATAGCTCTTAGGAATGAAACAATTAAGAAGGAATCCTAAATTGATATTCACTTAACACTAAACATAATCAGCAATAAAAAAAAAGAAAGGCAGAAATCAGGTTTTAGTTTAATCCATATAAAACAATTCAAAATTATTATCTAGACAGGTAAAATCAGTCATAGAGATTCAAAACAAAACCCGAGATAGACTAAAGAATCACCTAATTCAAGTGAAGCCCTAAACTCCTACTCAATTAATGATTAATTATACACTATGATTAATAGCTAAAGAACTGTAATCAGTGATTAAAACGGGCGACTAACCCTAAAATGGTTATCACTTCAAGAAGTGTTAAACCTAACCAACACATACATGAAAGCAAAAAAAAAAATCAAAATCCAGATTAATCGAAGGAAAAGAAAATAATCAGGAAGGAAAAATAGCATAAAACAATCACACACATGCACGATATAGAATTTAAACATAAAACTAGATCAGCTAACCAAACAATTCGAAACATTATTTAGGAAAACAAACAATTAATCAAAAACGAAAAACAGTGATTGGCATAAGAGTGTTAATACTAACCTAGGTGATTTGTTTTAGTAGATACGTTCTTAAAGGGGGACAAAGGAGAGAGATACCAGTCAAAAGAACTGTTTGATCGGATTCTGGTGGCTTCACCGGAGTTTGACCGGACTCTGGCAAGGTTTGAGTAGAATCAAACCCACGTGAATCACTTGCTCTTGTGGAGAGCAAGTCTCACGTAAGTCTGAGCCACTGATTCGCTTTCAATCGATATGGGATGAACTCTAGGGTTTCAGTGCTTCCTAGATCTGAAATTACTCACTTTGGGGTGAGTTTAAGGAAAACTGATAGTGGGAGGTGGTTGAGGATGAAGGGAAGGTTGTCTGGTGAAGATTTGGGATCATTTGGTTGAGCTCCGCCGCCGGAGGCGATTTCTGGCTGGCGGAGTACGGCGGAGGAGTGGTGGGGTGAGAGAAAGGAGTAAGAGAGACGGATGAAAGGTGGGGGGGTGTTAGAAATGCAAATGAGGGGGGTGGGGAGTGTTTGGACACTTTTATATTTATTAATCATCAGTTCCCAGCCATTGGATCTAGATAGATCAACGGCTAGGATTTAATTCTTTTAATTAAACGGGGTCATTTTGGGGGTTGGGGCTGGACCGGGTGGTTAATTTGGGCTGGGTGGAATTGGGTCGATTAGCTTGGGCCTGTGCAATTCCAGTCCAGGTATGTTTTTAACTCCTTTTATACAAATCCAAACTTAATTAAATAAATTAACCTAAATTAAAACTAAAAACGTAATAATCAGTTCTAATCTCAATTTTTGTTTAATTAATAAACTAATTAATTAAGAATCACATCACTTAATTTACTCCTAATCAATTAAAGGACAAATTTCACAATTTTGTAAAAAGAAATAATTAAATCAAGAAATTAGACATTAACCCTATTTTATGTCAAATAATTATATTTATTTAGATAATAATTAAGGTTATGCACCTAATTGTGCAACTTTAAATTATTTATAAATTTAAAAGGCGAAACTATGATTACATAATGCAAAATTAATTCACAAATAGCTCTTAAATTCAATAAAAATTATAAAGCTAAATAATTTATTGAATTTGTGTAGGATTATATGGTAGGAAAAAGTCACGTGCTCACACCGGGTGTAGTTAGTTTTTTTCATTTTTAGTTAGGGACTTATGGGCAAGGGGCAGAATTGAAATATGATCCCTTAAATCCATGGTGCCTTGAATGTAGACACTTAGGCTCATTGGTTGACTCTTGTGAGAAGGCCTTAAAATGTTTGTTCTTGATTTGGCTTAAGTACCCTGAGTGGAGTGTCCGATGATCTAAACTGGATTGAGTCATGTGCCATGTGTGTGAGGCTTTGTGTATTCTGTGCTAACATTTAACGCCTAGAACTTGCCCTGTGTGTTTGCAAAGCGAAATGGTAGTTTTATTTGGTCTAGGAAGTGATATAAGCATTTCTTTGTTGAACCATATATATACATGTTCCACCCACCTAATTGATACATACCATAGTTAACCCATTTGCGCCTGTAATCCTGTTTCTTTGGCAATCACATTACAAGCCTTACCCAATTTTTGAATTGTCCATATGTTTGAACCATGTCACCTCTTATAAGCACTTGAATTGTGATGAAATATATAAAAATTAAAGTGTGGGTGGTTGGTTTGGATTTGGAGTGGAACTGATGAAATAAGGAGAAAGGTGCATTGTGTTGAAAAGTAATACTAAAAGCCAACTGTTTGTTCTACAAAATAAATAAAAAACAACAATATATATAGTCTTTGATGGTGGTGGGTTTTGATATAATTGTGCTTAAAGAAGCATGAGGTATGACATATTGATGAAAAGGTGGAATTGTGGTTTGACATAAGTATGGCCTTGAATGTTAAAAGATATGTATTAAAGTGCTTAGGGAGGTGTAGTCACTATTATATCTAAATGTATCCTACCCGACCTTCAGCCTACATTACATCCAAATAAGTCCTAATTCATCTTAGACTGAATGAGCTCGATTAGTAGAGTACTACACTACGGGCAAGCATATGGTGCATTTTTTTGTGACACAAGAATGTTATTTCTGAGGGTGAGCGAATCTTGTTTATTTGAAGTCCTCAGTGTGTGTGAATGGTATTGATTATGAAATAAGTCTCTTTGTGGTGAGCAGACACCTGATTCATGAAAGGGAGGTAAGTTTGTACCTCTGACTAAGAGTAAGTAAGCCGGTTAGGGACATTGCGTGGATAGAGAGAGTCCACTCTTGAGGTGTGAATGTTACGCTAATGTAGTTGACCATTGTGAAATATTCTTGGTATGATGAGTAGGGAAGTTGCTTAGTGAAGTTAGGCCTGTAGAGTGTGGTTTTATTGCTCGAGGACGAGCAATGGTTTAAGTGTGGAGTGTTGATAGTAGCCTATATTATGTACTATAGACGCTATTTATACTCTAATTTAATCGCACATTATTAATGTTTAAATGCTAAAAGATAACAAAATACTCTAATTGAGAAATTTATGCTTTGCAGGAGCCACTACGAGCTAGGAGGGAGATAAAGAACGTTTTGGAGTCAATTACGAATATACAAGGCGAATCAAATGATAGCCCGGTTGAAAAGAGCGAGGAAAACAATAAAAAAAATGCAAAAGGGCAGGTCCACAACCGCGGACCTGGGCGCGCAATGATCGCTGAGGAAAAGAGTGAGGAGGCTAAAGTCTGCAGTCGCGTCCGCAGTTGAGTCTGTGCCCGCAGACAGGCTGGTAATCGAGACAAAGTGCAAGGGCTTTTGTGTAATTTCTTGGGCAATTAACCTAAACCTATAAGAGCCCAAACTCGCCAGAAGTTAAAAAAACTTGTTTTTAGACATAATTGGAGGCAAGAGCAAGGGAGAGGAGATCAAGCAATTCTTTAGAGTTTCTTTCTTCTTCTTTCTACTTATCATTGTGAATCATGAATCGTATTATTGCTATGTTTTACATTAGTATGAGTAGCTAAACAATTAATTTAGGGTTGATGGAACCAATTGTTGGATGAAGTTTGAACTGTATTTTGATATAATAAAGTCGTGTTTGTTCTATGATTGTTCAACTACGTTTTGTATTATGGTTAATTAAAAGGGCCCTTGATTAATCGTGTCTAATTGCCTTGTGTTGCTTGAGAAAGAACACTTGGTTAGATTGTTGTTGAAAAATACCACTTTTGGGTAATTAAAGAGATTAATTACTTAAATTTTAAAGTGGGTTTAGAAATAACAAAGTTTTGATGAGATAATTCTGAGTTGCATAAATTATTAGCTAGAGTAGTTCGAAAGAATGCTTCTAGTAAATTATCGTAATTTATCGAAAGACAATTAAGGTAACCCGGAACTCATAATTCTCATAGAGTATTACAGTGAGATTATAACTAAAGAGTTAAGAATTAATCAGGCAATTGGGGAAATCAATACGCTAGATCCTTCTACCCTTGAATTCAATTTTTATCTTGATTATTGCTAATTTTATTGTCATTTTACATTAGCTAAATAAATTCCACTGTTTATTCATAAAAATCTTGCATCTGGAAGTTGTCTGAGCTTGTCATTAGCATCACTAAAAGTTGTAGTAGATAGGTTAGTTCCCTATGGGATTCGACTCCGGACTTGAACCGAATTATATTTGCAGCGACCGCTTAGTCCTTTTTATAAGGCATAGTTGGGCATGATCATTATACCAAATAGATTCTATTAGTAACTTATCCCAAAACAAAAAAATATTCAAAGAACTTGGTAATTAAAGGAAAAACCAAAAATATATGGGGAGTGTTGTGAACAATAAAAGAAGAAGAATAGTATTGCATAGAAAGAAAGAGATAGAATTCTCATTGATTTTGGGATCAATTACAATGGAATAGAACCTCTCTATTTATAGGAAAAAGTGACTTAACCACCAAGTAACAAACCCTAAAATCTCTTTAAATATATACATTCACCATAAATAAAATACTATTTATAACGCTCCCCCTTGAATGTCTATTCAACAGATAATGTGCCTAGTTAAAACATTAATTAAATAAAACCCAACGGGAAAAAAATTCTAAAGAAGGAAAAAGAGTACACATATCTAACAATATGCCTTTTGGTTGCCTCATTAAAAACCTTGTAAAGAAAATCTAGTGGGAAAAAATCTTGTAAAGGAAAAAGAGTACAACCCGTATTAACTCCCTCTGATGAGAGCATCAATTCACATCCTTGAGCCTTCGCATCCCAATCTTGTGCACTAACTTCTTGGAATTGACTTCGGCAGAGATTTTGTGAATAAATCACACATATTAACTCCAATGAATATGTTGCACCTTGAAAATTCTCGCTATCATATTATCATGCTTATAATTATAGCAAGATAGAAATGTGCACAAATTATAGTTAGGATGTAGTACTTCATGACCAAAAATTTTATATGCTTTAAGCAATTTAAATTCTTTATGGATTGTCATATAAGTTAAATCATATAAGCCATATGAACGGACTTTAGATGCATATCAAGTTTTTATGTCATGATAGACATATAAGATAGATAAAGGCAATTTCACTCACCATTGACTTTATATTTTCAAGTGTTTAAACTGCAAGTCCAAAACTACATGTCGTTCATATGAAACCAATTCTATTCGAATTTTGTCTCTTCCATTTGGCCAATATTTTTTGTGTTTGTATTCGACAGACTTAAGATTCTCATCTATACTTAGCGCTATCATAGATGTCGTCGATGAATATTTTATATCGATTCCAACATTTTTTTCATAAAAACATAACATAGAGATCTCTTCATTCATATTTTCAAGTACCTGAACCTCTTCTGAGATTTTATGAAATGTTATGTCATGTGATCTTCTAGATCACTTGCCTCCTTATTGTCACACCTCCTTTTTACACCCCTGGGTAAATAAAGGGTAATAAGGAAGTTTTTCCTATTAAAGTAATATTATTCGATTTTGGGATTTATTTAGTTTTCAGAGTTGCCACCCGGATTTTTGACGATGTTCCGGGATACTGTTTTGTTTTGAAAATCCCAAATCGAGGAAAATTTGACTCTGTTTTAATTTGTCTGCGACCAGAAATTCGAGTAAGGAATTCTGTTAATCCGGGAGAAGGTGTTAGGCATTCCCGAGTTCCGTGGTTCTAGCACGGTCGCTTAACTATTAATGTTTGGCCTAAATTATCTGATTATTTACATATTTTAGCCTATTGTGCATTTTTAGCCTTCTTACTTTTTTAGCCGCCTTTTAATATTTATGGATTTATGTTAAAACAAATCACGATATCGTACACTTGTCATTTTGGTATACGTTGCAAACCGCGCCACATGAAATGCACCCGCGATTTACGACATGTTTATTTTAATTATTATTAGAAGTTGAAGACGGGGACATGGGTTGTCGCACCCGAGTGTAGATTATGTAGTCAAGACTATGGTCGTGACGGTTTTATAGTGCCTATTTGAGGCGATGTTTGATTATTCTTTATGTTTTCTATTTGAAGGAGCATTTTAGTTTTAAGATCAATTAGGACGTTTATGGATTTATCTTAGGAAAGTCACGATGGCGTGCACTTGTTGTTTTTGAACACATGGCAAACACGTCACATGAAATGCACCCGTGGTTGCTATGTGCATTTTTATTAATTTTTTAGAGTTGAGGGTCGGGGCATGAGTCGCCATATCCGAGTGTAGATTACATAATCATGACTATGCCACGGGAATCGTATCCATAGTCATGATGTTTATTTATTATCACGTCTAAAGAAACTAGCAATATTTAAGAGATTTACGATTATTGTGAAGGCCATGAATTATGGCATTATTATTTGATGAAAAGAATATTTGTTTTAGGAATTAAAATTACTAAAAACCTTTGGACATGTATAAGCACCTATTAAGACAAACATCTGGATCACAACGATCTAAACAAAAGGAACCAAAATTCCAAATGACTGCCTAAAAGAAACAAAACAAAGAAAAAGAAATTCGTGCCTTCAAACCATATAAAGTCAATAGGAAATAGCAGCTCACAAGTATGGTGTATATTCTGCTCAAATACATACACGCTCTTGCTGTTTTCAATGGTTTTGAGTCTCAATTTTAAAATTATTTTTAGCAAGTTAATCCATGATAAACATTATAACAAACAATAACTGGAAAAAATAATCATGAAACCAAAGAAATTCCTTTATCCAGGCACACAAAACTCCAAATCACGCATCAATTAGAAATAAGATGAGCTAAAACTGGACCTTTCAATGTAGTCAAGTTCTTTCAGATTTGAATAACGGCAAAAACTCCAAAGCAGAGGTACATCAAATGCTCTGTTTCACTTAAAGTGCAACATTGCAAATCATCCGGATTTCGAACAAATAATTCGTCGACGAACTCGTGCTCGATTGTGTTTTAACAGTGATGAAGACGAACTATTTTTGTAGCTGAAAATTGATGGAAAATCAGCGGGGTTTGAGAATGAGAAAGGAGTTGGTTGTTTCTTGAGGTCCTTTAAGGGTGTTTTTGGAGTTGTTGTCACTGGTTTTCATGGAGTTCCGCCGGATTTCATGGTATTTCCGGCGAGTTTCTGTCTTCGCCATTCACTATCATTGAGAGAATGATGGCGTGAGAGAAAAGAAGAGCGAAGGTAAAGATAGCAACTGTTTTGGCGAGGGAAAAAGGAAACATCGCCAGTCACTTTTCCATGGACGGCGGTGAGGCAGCAGCTTTTGTGGTTGGGCGGCGGAGGGAGATTGTGTTATTTTCCGGCCACTTGGCCGGCGATGAGGTGAGGGGGAAGAGGGCTGCTTGATCCTTGAAGAGAGGGATCGTCCCTAGGATCAAATTTTTGTTTTTGGGTTCTTAAGAAATAGCCTAATGTTCAGAGAGAAGAAGAGGCGTGTATTTTTTTTTCTAGGGAGGTTCCGTTACCCCTTTTCTGATGGTTTTCTTGAGTGTATAAGAAGGAGTATTTTAGGTTAGTGGGTATTGGGCTAAGGGAATGGGCTTGGAAATTGTGGGCTTGTCAATGTCTTATTAGGCTTTAAATTTAGGCTAAAAAGACTACAATGATATAATGTATTTATAAATATGTAAAAATTATTCTTAATTGACTTTAATAAATTAATATATTTAAAAATAAAACTAAGAATTAAAGTTGAAACTATATATATATATATATTGTTTGTATTTTTTAAAGGTTATATAAAAATAAAAATCATAGTAAAATAGTATGACTACAAAATGAAACTATTTTTTTATAATTTTAGTTTTTTTTGTGATAAAATAAAGTAAAAACTAGTTAAAATAGCGATATTAGACCTAAACTAAATATTAAACGCTAATATGGGTAAAATTTTGGGGAGGGTCAAAAATTACATGTCTACACTTATAATGATAATTTTGGTTGTTTTCTCATCTTCTTTATCAGGAATTCTATTTGAAACCGCTTTGTCTATATGCTTTAAGCGTACCATAGACTTTGTCCTTCTAGGACTTATTCTAATATGAGCAATTTCAGTGAGAATATCGTTACTTTCTTTGGATCAGCAAATGCGCCTGGAATGCTTTGCATTATATTACAGATGAATTATCCTTTTATAAACTTCAAGTTCATATTATCTTCAAGGATCTAGAGGTACAAATGATAATTCATTCCATGTAACTTTTTCTCAACTGTTTATTTGTCTCTCCCTTATGTTAGAAAAACTAATTTTCTTCCTCAATTTAGGAACCCATCTTTGTTCATTATGGTGTTAATCAAAATATACACCGCACATCAATAATAATAAGATGAAATTATTTAGTTCCTGATCCTGAACCACTTGTGAGGGGAGAATTTATATACTTTCATATATAACGTATATCAAATTGATGTAGATAACAGTGTTATTATAAGCAATAATTTAACTATTAAGTGGAGGCATTCAATAAATCATTTTGCTAAACCAGTTGTGATGTAAACCAACTTATCAAGATAAACTATCTTGAATAGAAAATCTGGAAATTATGCTCTAAATGAAATTATTGAGCAAGTTACCTCGCAAATACCAGGTTGCCGGTTAATAATAATCGCGCATGTAACAATCTCATAGATGCATCTTATGTGGTATACATGGCTTGTGAATGGGCCCATATTCAACATTTTTATTTCCAGCATTCATGGGATTCAATCTCAATTTCAGTTGGTCCATTAATTAATGAGAACGAGCAGCATAAGAGAACTCGTAAAAAACTTTCTAATTCTTTAATATTTAACCATGTGCATTCTCTTTTATTTTTGCACGTTATACTTAAATTGATATGACTAAACTAATTATGCCAACTGAATAAATTATCAATATGATAAAGTTCAGTTTATACCATGACGTGTGCAATTATCAATAAACTCCAAGTTTATTATAAAATGGGTTCTTATATCAATAAACATCCACTTTATTGTGGTATTCTTTTATTTGTGTAGTACAAACTGGAGAATAAAGCGGGTGACTTTTCACATACATATTACCCCACTACAAGTTGACGCAATAGAAGATATTAAATTTTTTCTTTATTTATAGTCACAATATAACCAACCGCTTTCGCAAATACTTTAGAAACTCAATAAGTTTCTTAGAGACTTACTACAACACAATAAATTGACACGAATCAATTGTATTCCTCCAAAATGGTAATAATTGGCTCTTCTAGAGCTCCCAATTAATTTGGTACTACCACATATTCATCAACATCCATATGGTGAATATCACTTTTAAAGAGAAAGTTATAAATTATGGTCATTGTCAAAATTATATGCAAGATCTGTTTCTTGCATACTGTTATCCTTTAGTAATCACATTGCCAAATATTTTGGCGTAAAATATGTATGTGACCAATTTCCATTCACGACATAATAATGAAATTATCTTCTTATTTCATCTCAAGCCTCTTCTTAGAGATGAGTATGGTATATTCACTACCACTAGCACTTACATATTCTTCCAATACTAATTCATAATCAGATGTTGCCACATTCATATCATGAATGGACCATAATCATCTATATATGCTTTATAAAATTTCATGTCAAATCGATGACAATATTACTTTCACAAAGTGAAGGATTATTTTTCGAATCTTTGTTATTCTCATTATCACAATGATGATGATTATAATTTCGTCTATTGCCACGTGCACATCCATTGATGCATTCACGGTAATAATTTTTCTTCTTCCAGACTTATCACATATTGCTATCACATTCTCATAAGAGGAATGGGAATGAAGCAAATTCAATGGGACGGGTTTTCACTTCTTTTCCCACAATCATACATGAATTTGATCATGGCAAGACATAGAAATTTTATCACTTCGGGTGATTATAATTTCTTACAAACTCTATTAGAGTTATAATCAAAGTTTATTGTCTTTACTTGTATTTAAAATCAAATTATAGAAATTAAAAATTTTACAAGAAAAAAATAAAGTAAAATACTTACCTTAAATCCATAATTTAATCATGAAGAAAGTTCATGGAACAATTGACAATAATTATGCTCAATCCCAATGCTTCTACTCAATTGGTTAGAGTCTCGTGCTGATAACGTGTTGTGAAACAATAAAAGAAGAAAAAGAGTATTGCATAGAAAGAAAGAGAGAGAATTCTTATTGATTTTGGGATCAATTACAATGGAATAGAACCTCTCTTTTATAGAGAAAAGTGACTTAGCCACCAAATAACAAACCCTAAAATCACTCTAAAATATAGAGATTCACCATAAACAAAATACTATTTATAACAGGGAGCAGATTCTCTTACTCTCAAACTTCTGCAACTCCTTCATGCTTAACAAAGTCTAAGAGATAGAAGCAATATCAAAATTAATTATGCTTTCTTTTATATATATATATATATATATATATATATATATATATATATATATATATATATATATAAGCAAGAAGATGCCCGTTCTCCCAACACTAAAATATTTCAACACATTGAATCAAAAACTAATATATAATCGATCCAAGTTACGGCGAAAAGTTTAGTAGTTCACTTATTTGGCTGAAACACTCATTGAGTTGCAGTTAACATAGCTACATTCAACTAAAAAAAGATATAGCTACAATGCCATGATAGTTTATACACAGAGTGTAAAGTTGAAAAATAACAGAATATTTTTAGTTCATCACTCATACAAAGGAATATATAAACTATCCAGAGCAGCAGTTGTACAGAGTTACGATTTTCCTTCCACTACAAAGGTTTAAGTTTGAATAACAGAATTTCATAAACATGCTGAAGCACCTGCTAATCCATGATTGTCATGAATTAATCCTCTACTTTGGCCTCCATGTCTTTGAACTGGGATGTCTATACAAATTAGTTGTCATGCATGAGAAAGTATCTGAAAAACACAAATCCATACAAGCCTGGTTGCAGAACTGCCTTTCTTCAATATTTTCCCTAAAACACTCCGAAAGTATTTCACTGCTAAATGGAGAACTGCAATGAGCACAAGTACTACATAAAAAAATATAGAAAAAGAATAATCATGCCAAGAGAGCAAATGGTGAAGTCCAATAGCATTGCTCCAAGAGCGGAACTTGGGCTCCAGTTCAAAGTACCATTGATCACGCCCAACTATGCCTTATAAAAAGGACTAAGCAGTCGTTGTCAATATATTCCGGGGATTTAAGCCCAGAGTCGAATCCCACAGGGAATTAACCTACCAATTACAATTATCAGACTCACTCAATTCCACATACTCAACTTCCAAATTATTTTGAACAACAATTGGTTGTTTTTCTACCAACTATTACTTTATGAAACTACATTAACTAAGAGCTAACTAAGAATGGGTTGTAAACAATAAGGAGAAGGATCTAAGGTTATGATTTCCTTTATTGATGGAATCCCCTCCTGCTATGTTTCATATAAATTTGTCTAATCATCTCTATCGATCATGAGCACTCTTCCTACCGTAAATCTCTACCGAGTAATTACGATAATTTACTGGACATACTCTCCCGAGTTGTGCTAGCTGACTTTTATTACAGCTCACTTAGATCGCCCCCAAGGTTTTGTTATCCCCAATCCCACCTTTAAACCCTTGGTTATTGATTTCTCATACGTCGGGAGTGATGTTGTTCAACAATTACCTAAATATGCACTCTCTCCCGAGTAATACATACTGAATAGGTACAACTAATTGAGGATCCTTTCAATTAACTACAACAAGAACGTAGTTGAACAAATAGAGATTAAACTTGGAAAATCTATATTAACACAGCTAGAGTTTCATCCTTCAATAGGTTCCATCAAAACCTTAGACTAAAAGTTTAGCTACTCATGATAAAACAAGATAAAGCAATAAAATAATTAATGATTCCCAAAATAATGATAAAGGAAGAAGAATGAAAAACTCTAATGGTGTCTTGATCTTTCTCCCACTTGTTCTTGCCTCCAAATAAGTCTAAAACAAGCTTAACCTTGACTTGGGCGAGTTTGTTGAGTTTATATAGGGTTAGGATAAGTTTCTCATGTTTTGCACTTAAGCCCCTAAGCTTTCCTAGCTGTCTCCAGATCGCGTGCGTCCGCGAGCCAACCGCGGCGCGACCGCGGTGGTTTATGCATATTTTTTTTTTCTTTGTTCACCGCGTTCCAGTCGCGGTCCGACCACGGTCGCGGTGGACTATTCCCCAGTCTTTCTACGCCTTTTCTTGCTTGTTTCCATCCGGGCTCTTCTCGATTGGCCTTGTATCTACGTATTTGACTCCAAAACACTCCATATTATCTTTCAAATCCGGAGTAGCTCCTGCAAAGCATAAAAACCTTAATTAGAGCATTTTGTTATCATTTAGCACTTAAAACATCACTAAAGTATGATTAACTTAGATCATAAATAGCATATACATCGCATAATATAGGCTACTATCAACACCCCACACTTAAACCGTTGCTAGTTCTCTAGCAACAAAACCACACTCTATAATCCTAATATCACCGGGTAACTTCCCTACTCCTTGCACCAAGAATAATTCACACTGGTGGACTACCTCAATGTAACATCCAAACCTCAAGAGTGGACTCTCTCTAGCCACGCAATTTCCCTAACCGACTTTACTACTCTCAGTCAGAGGTCCAAACTTACCTTCCTTTAATGAGTCAAGTGCCTACTCACCACAAACAGACTTAAATCATAGTTATGATAATTCACACACTGAGGAATTCAAACAAGTAATATTTCGCTCGCCCTCAGAAAGAAATTCTCATGCCACATAAAACGCACCATAGACTTGCCCTTAGTGTAATACTCAACTAATCGAGTTCCTTTGGTCTAGAATCAAGTAGGACTTTATTTGGTTGTAGTGTAGGCTGCGGGACAGGTAGGATATATATGGATATAAGAGTGGCTACACCTCCCTAAGTACTTTAATACATTTTTTTTCACATTTAAGCCCATACTTTTGTCAAACCATTATTCCACCTTTTCATCATTGTGTTATACCCCTTACTTCTTTAAGCACACTTTTCCAAAAGCCACCACCATTTGAGACTTCTCTTTTTTTTCCAGTCCCAGTGGCTTCTAGTATTCATTATCACACCGTGCACCTTTATCTATATTCTCTTAGTTCCACTAAAAAAAACCCAACCAACCGCCTCACACTTTAATTTTTCCATGTTCGTCACAATTCACGTGCTTCTAGGAGGTGATAAGGTTCAAAAGATAGTCAATTCAAAAATTGGGTCAGGCTTGTAATGTGGTTGCCAACGAAAACAAGATTACAGGTTCAAGGGGGTTAACTATAGTATATACAATCAGGTGGGTAGAAACATATATAAATAGGTTCAACAAAGAAACGCTTATATCACTTTCTAGACCAATTAAGGCTACCATTTCGCTTCGTATACACAATGCAAGTTCTACGCATTGAATGTTAGCACAGAATACACAAAAGTCTCACTCACACATGGCACATGACTCAGTCAGTTCGGATCATCAGACACTCTGCTCAAAGTATTTAAGCCAAATCAGGAACATATAATTTAAGGCTTTCTTGCTAGAGTCGACTAGTGAGCCTAAGTGTCACACTAAGGCAATAAATATTCAAGGTACTACGGAGTTAAGGGATCCTATTTCTATTCTTCCCTCGCCCAAGAATTCCTAAAATAAAAGAAAAACTAACTACACCCGGTTCAAATGGAAACCTTTGGAAAAGAACCATTGTTTAAAGAAAAACCAAGGGGGAGTTGGTACACTACCTAACAAAAGAAAATCTTTTCATTTTTTTGTTCGACTTAAGTCTTTCAAGAGACCCGTCGAGAGGTGTCTGTCTTCGGGCCAAGTCGAAGTTAATTAACGGCAAACCAAAATACCAAACAAACCAAAATACTAAACAATCTATACAAGTGTACAACAACAACAACCATCCCCCAGCCCACACTTAAAAATTTGGCATGTCCCCATGTCAAAGAAATTAAAGCAAAGTAAGGTAAGGGGACTTTCCTAGTGCTTAGTTCTGATCGGAGACGGTGCCAGGATCGAGGTGACACACTCGTCCCAACGTCCGGAGCTAGCCCATGATCGTTTTCTCTGATCTAGCACTTTGAGTAGCCAAAGTGTCAACTCGAGCACCCAAGTCGTTGACCATAGTGTGTAGGCCAGCAATATCCTGCTCCAAGGCTGTAATCCGGGTACTCCGGCGGGCCTGTGATTGTCCCACCTCATCATCCATCTGCACCGGTGGGGCGGCAGTATGCATAGCTCCCCCATCATCATCATTGACATCATCATCATCCTCATCAGCCGCCACAGCCTGCTCTTTCCCAACTGTAATTTTGCTAGCCCTGAATGGGGCTTTTAATGACAGTTTCCCATCTACTATAGGGTTTCCAGGAACTCGTGAAGCACGACACAGCCTGGTGACCAGGGAAGGGAAGTAGAACCCTTTGCTTGCCTCCGTAGAGAGAATGAACATTTCATATTGAATGAGTCGGGCCACATCAAAATCGTGGTGGTTGACAAAACACCAAATCACCACTGCTCTTGGCGCATTAACATCTGTAGTATTGATGGATGGCAGCAAACGGCTGTTGATGATCGTTAGCCAACACTTAGCTTCCTAGTTGACAGATTGGGAGTTTAGGGTCATTCTCGAATTTATCCATATTGGATCCCGACCAGCTACACATATTGTTTGAACAATTAGGTTCCATGTGACCGGTGGCCTCTGATAATCTTGGTAGTAGTCTGTCTCTCCGCTGAAGACTTGAAACCTGTACACTCGACGGATGGACTCAAGAAACACATTCAATGGGGTGTTTCGTACTGTGACTACCCTATCAACATGGTCCGGGCAGTTAGCATAGAACTCCCTGACCATCATTACATTGACCTCTTCTGGCTCATCAAAGAAGACGTCTAGCTGACGTCTCCTCAATTCTTCGTAAATCTGTGGGCATTCAACTCTTAAAGAAGCCCTCTCAATGTGGACTTCAGGCACCAACTTCTTGGCTGACTTTGCATTGTATATATCTTGAGCCGCTTTGGAGACAAACCGGGTATTGTCAAACTGGCTCGAACTTGCCTGAGCTCGAGCTCTGGATAAACCACCTGACCCACTGGCGGAGGAACATGTGGCACGTCTTTTCCTTGATTGATGCATTGTACCTGAAAAAATAAGGGCTACTATTAGTGAGGGTTTGAGATGTGTGAACCCAGGGTGGTTACTCAGACTTCACCACCACTATGGTCACATTAACAAGTACAGCTCAATGGGGCAATTTCACAAGCACCTAGTGTGCATGGAACAATGATTTCATAAAATTAGCCCATGGAAGTACAAACCCTCCCCCAAATCAACTACAATCACTACACATACTCCACCCCACCACAATTAACTTCATCACAACAAAATCATGGTCTTTTTACCATGTATTACACCATATAAAGCTAAAAAGAAGAAAATTCTAACCTAAAATATGTTACAATTCTACAATTGAAAAAAGAAACTAAGAGAGAAAAGAGAAATAGGTTAGAAACTTACTTGAAGATGGTGAACACGGGTGTGCTTGGAGGATGAGAAG